>PVKH010029545.1:0-12639 GCA_004027955.1 Chaetophractus vellerosus | reverse complement strand
ATAGTTGCCCCCACACACTGGGGGACTCCAGGCTTCCCTTACGTGCTGGGTGAATGCATTCTCCCCCTACACCCGTGCCTCCAAACAAGGAGGACGCACCACTCCTCCTGCTGGCCCCTGGCCAGTGTTCCTGAATGGCCACTTAGCACCTGAGCACTGCACGGGCTACTGGTTACGTCAAGGGCAGAGTTAAAATGTCAAGTAATTTTCTTGGTAGATCTCATTTCTTAATATCTTCAAGATCAATCTTCCAAAAACAAACTAAGACGAAACTGAATGGTAAACTGTTTCATAACTAACCCAGGAGTTCTAAAAACATCAAGCAGCGGAAGCTGGAAATTCTCTCTCTGAAACTGGGTAGAATGCAACTGATAAATCAGGAAAATCTTACAGCCATTTTCACCCCTACCTTCCTATTCTTAAATTGACACAGCTATTTGAAAAAAGTCAAGTATTGAGTTTTCCCTTTTTGTACTATTTGAGCTAAATTGTGCCTTTGAATGTGTACTTTTAAAACTAGACAGTAGGGAGCTGCTGTAGCTCAAGTGGTTGGATGCTGGCATACCACATACGAGGTCCTGGGTTCAATCCCCAGCCCTGGTACCTGAAGAAGAAAAAAAAAGCAGCTCAAGTGGTTGAGCACCTGCTTTTCATGTATGAGGTCCCGGGTTTGATCCCAGGTACCTCCTAAAAACAAAACAAACAAAGGAAAAAACCAACTCTCTCTGGGGAAAAGATGTAGCTCAGTG
Source organism: Chaetophractus vellerosus (assembly GCA_004027955.1). Classification (NCBI taxonomy): domain Eukaryota; kingdom Metazoa; phylum Chordata; class Mammalia; order Cingulata; family Chlamyphoridae; genus Chaetophractus; species Chaetophractus vellerosus. The sequence goes on along the minus strand of PVKH010029545.1, from coordinate 11,890 downwards.
GTTGAGAACCTGCTTCCCACGTACAAGGTTCTGGGTTCAATCCCCAGCACCTCCTAAAAAAACAAAACAAAAACTAGACAGTAAGACGACTTAGGACCCACGAGCTCATCAGTTTGAACTGAGTCCGTCCTCTATTACAGGTAACTGCCTCGAGCACAGAGAGATGTGGTGATGATGCGTGGGCCACGCTTCAGGCAAACAGGACTGGCTATATACACAGTGCCTGCATCCAGATCCAAGACTTTTCTTAAAACGAATGTGCAAATCTCCTCCTTGTAAGAAAATGGTTTAGCAGCTAGGATGGTCAGAAAATTCAAAAGACAACTTTTCTGATTTGAGGTAATTTACCAGGAATTTAAGAGGCAATTATTTACTCTTACCTTTCAAAGAGAACCTGGGCTTGAAGGACAGAAGTGCAGCTAAAATTGATCAGCTAGCGACAACTTCTCAACTTTCCAAGTAGGAGGGATGTATTAGTCAGGGTTCTCCAGGGAAACAAAATCAACAGGAGATACCTGTCAATAGTATGAGATTTAATAAGAGTCTCTCATGTGACCGTGGGGATGCACAAGTCCAGGTTCCGCAGGCAGGCTGCAAGCCAGGGGCTCCGGTGAAAGTCCAATGAAGGTCCTTGATGAGATTCCAGGAGACATTTGCTGTCCAAAGATGAGCTGGGAAATTCTCTCTGAATGCTGAAATCACTTCCCCTTTTTAGGCAATCAACTCATTGGATAAGGTGTCACTTGTCACTCATTGCTAAGGGCAATCTTCCTTGTTGATACAATCAGCTATCTATGCAGTAAAATCATAAATGTCCTTGTATTACAATTAGCCCAGTGCTTGCCTGACCAAACAACTGGGCACAGTTACCTGGCTGAGTTGACACATTAGCCTAACCATCACAGGGGGAAGCAGTTGAGACACACAGACATGTGGTCCAAAATTTCCTGGATCCCAAAACTACTTGAAATAACTTTTTACCAAGAAAGGAAAATTTTAAATTAGCTCAAGTACTAAAAATATTTCTATTATTTTGATAGGGAAAATACTACAGCTGTAAGATTTACCAACAGCTAACCTTCAAGACAATGTGCATTTAAGAAAATGGCAGAACCAAAAAAACTAAATCTTGAAAACGTATATTTTAAATTATAGTGACAACCTTATTAAATATACTGTTCTACAATATATTAAATAAGCCAGAGATTTTTTTTTTTAATATTTATTATTTCTCCCCCCACCACTGTTGCTTTGTGCTCACTTGCAGCCTGCTCTTCTCTGCTTGTTTTCTCTTTAGGAGGCACTGGGAATCAATTGTGTGACCTTCTGGTGTGGGAGAGAGGTGCTCAATCTCTTGTACTACCTCAGCTCCCTGCCAGAGAATTTAATAAATACCAACATTTACCATCCAACTTGGTACTAGGTTTGAGAATGAAAGGTTTTGCCACCTGGAAGTTTACCACCCTTCTCACTCTGCATATGCAGAAAAGATCTGAAAAGGACACCCACACAAAACAAACGTTTTCACTGAAAACTGTATTTGAAGAACAGCCTACAGTCCTCTACATTTCAGTCTCCAAATTTTGATCTTTTCATTTATTCCAAAATAAAGCCCAGGACATTAAGAGTTAGTATGTAGAGTTTTAAAAGACTGCACACGGTTAGGAAAGTATGCCTCGACATCCCACCTGTTTAATTTCCTAAGAAAATAGGACTATGTACAAAAATCACTTCTGTTCATTAAAGCTGATCCTAACGTGTCTGAGTTTAATACTTAAGCACCACAAATAAAACCCAAAGCTTTGAGAGAAAGCTGACGGTAAAGCTCTTGCCCCCTCCCCTGCGGCTTATTTTTCTGTTTCTCCTGCAAGTTCCGTTCCTCCCCGGGGGGAGGAGGCGTTGAGAAGAGCCCAGAGCCGGGCGGGATCCTCACAGTTGTGCCTGCGCTCCCAGTGCAGCAGGAGCTCGGCTTTGCTCCCCAGGGTCAGCGTGCACAGGAGGCAGCCGAAGCCCCGGGGCGCCCCCGGCTCCGTCCCCAGGGCGCCCGCTTGGCTCTGCCCCGGAGGGGCGGGCGGCCTCTTGGACCTGGGAAGCGCCGCCTCCGCAGGGGCTCCGGGCCTGCCCGGCTTCCTTCTCTCGGGACCGTCTTTCCAGGAGGAAGCGGCCTGTCTGACCAGTTCTTCCTGAGCCCGCCTGCTTCCCGACAAAATCCCTTCCTGTGGCCGGCCCTGAATTTCCTCTCCGTGAGCGTAAAGTAAATGAAACTTTATTTCGGCGAAAGACGGAGCAGTGATCTGACAGCGGCCACATCTGATTTGTAGTTTGACTTCGTCCGCCTGATTTAGAAAGAGGTCGTCCTCCAGGCTCGACTTGTTCTCCCTGAAAAGGGGGAGAAGTAGATCAGACCTGGTGGTAAAACACAAGGGCAGCTCTTCCGCTTCAGGGGTCTGAAACAGCTGGAAGAAGGGAGGCAGTGGGGAGCGTGGGGAAGGCCTGAAGCTAAGGCCGCAGAAAGCCGTGCTCCCGCCTGCGGTGCCACGCTTCCTTTCTCTGGCTACTTTACTAAGGTCTGCTTAGTAAAAGACTGTCTCCCTCTATGCGGCTCCCCAGGTGAGCTCATTCTGCTCCCTTGTCAACAGGAACAGGTGTGACTGGCCTCTGCAGGGAGGGCTGGGCCGGCTGGTGGGGGTGCCTGCCCCAGGCCACCGGGCCGGCGCTCCCCTGGCTGTGAGCGCCTAGTGCAGCCTGGACATCTCATCTCAAAATCAAAAGCGAACTAACAGGAAGCCATGGAGAAGGGAGGTTTCTTTAGGGCAAAGCACAGACACCTGAAAGGGGGCAGATGCACCTAAAGGAAAACAGAGAAACTAAAGAAAAGCAAGAAAACCAACAAAAATAGGACAGGTGCCATTACTTTTCATGAAGATGACAAAGGAAGTCAAACTTGAGTAGAAAATACGATTCTTAGTGAGAACAAGTGGGCCACTGAGGATGACGGGCAGAGAACCTGTGTGGGAAATGCCCGTGAGATTGAACTTCAGTAACTCCCTCTGTCCCCTAGGGGAAGTGGAGGGGCTTAAGGGTTACCTCCTGCTCTAGTACCTGCCCGCTAGCCTTTCAAATGGTTAGCTTGTTTGTATACAATGCTGGGAAGTGATATCTGTAAAAGGGAAAACAATCTGGCTAAGATGGGAAGAAGAGGGTCGACAGGAGGGTTACCTGTGATGGTCCGACAGCAGCCCACCCTGAGTCGTCACCAGGGCCAGGCCCTGACCTGGGCAAATGAAGCTGTTTAGATATAAATTCTGTAGCCACGACTGGGCAGAAAGTACTTGTAAAGACTACCAGGAGCTACATGCAATCATTTACTGTTCCATACTTCAGATGCAAAAATAACCTTCTGCCACCCTACTGTCCCCAGCATACCCCAAACTGGCACTTATGGCCTGGCCTACAAGGGGCAGGGCAGTGAGAAACCCACGACTGATCAGGAACCAGAGCCATGTAGCCCCCTCTTCACAGCACGCCAGGGACTATACAGCCACCATTTGAGAGATGGCTGCACCAACTCCAGAGATGGCCAAGCAGCAGCAGGCTTGGCCTCTCCCCGGAGTCGAGGCAGACTTGCTTGCCAGGCTTCCTGCATAAACACTCACCTGGCGGCTGCCCCCTCCGTCCCTGGCATGCCCTGGTCTCTGTGCCCTTCAAGCCGTGCATCCCCGGGCTGTGGCTCGCTGGGGGCGGGCTCAGTGCTGATCACAACCCTGTGCACTTCTTTCAGATGGCCAAAGTAGACTCTCACGTGACCAAACACTTTTGCACAAAATTCACAGCACATGAGTCTCTTGGGGCGGTTCTCGCCATGCTGGAGCTTCACGTGTGCGCTGAGGCTGCCGGGGCGGACGTAGGCCTTGCGGCAGACCCAGCAGCTGTAGGGCCTCCGGTTGGTGTGGGTGTTCATATGGTCTCGGAGGTGCTGTTTGAACTGGAAATGGTGGTTACAGACGTGACATCTGTGCCAAGCCGGCTTACTGCTGGAAAATCCATTTTTGAAGCCGGCGCTGGGCTTAGTGGAAGGACTGTCATTCTGCTTACAGCCGAGGTACTTAGAAGTGAGTGAGCTACTCAAGGAAACGTCCTGCCCCCGGCTGCCGGGAGTCTGGGGCTGCAGCACCGCGATGGGAGAAGCTGGAGGTGCCGGCGCCGGCAGGACGAGCACAGGCTTGGGCATAATGCTGCGGTACTTCTTCACAGCCCTGGCTTCTTGGGGGTCACTCTTCCCTCTGTCGTTACCATCTCTGCACTTATCGGTGATGCACCTCCTTCTCCTTCCCTGAAACGCCGAGGTTTCCTCGGGTAACTTCCGTTTTCTTCCTCTTCTCTTGGCCACGCCCCCACTCAGTTTGGTTCTGTGGCTGCAGTTGGGTTTGGCAGCTGGACAACAGGCACCTTCACGGGGGCTTGGCTTCGATGCCACTTTGGGGGACGTGCTCACGCCCTCCGTGAGGGAAGTCGCCTTCTCACCGTCGAGCCCCGGCCCAGGAAAAGAAAAATGGGCAACGTGCACCATTGGCTCAATTTTGCAAAGCTCTGTTGTCTTCATTCCAGAGTAGGGTAAAATGGGTAGTTTACTTTGGGGGACTGAGGAGATCAACTGAACTGCGCCGCCAGCAACTGCTGGTGTGAAACTGGTCATGGCTTTTGCAAGAGCCACTGGTCCCTCGGGTTTCCCCCTGGCCACCACAGGCTTGTTGGCTGCCTTCTTGCTGGTAAGGCTTGCTGTCCCTGCCACCCTCACGTGGCCTTGCCCGCCGGAGGGCTCCTCTGGTGCGGAAGCGCTCAGGGTGGCAGGGGTGGCCAGCTCTGCAGGGCTGCCCCTCGGTGGAGGCCCCGGGTCTCTGCAGCCGCCGCCATCAGGCAGGGCGGCCGTGCGGGCACTGGCTGGGGCTTGGGCTGGGGCTTGGTCTAGGGCGAGTGGGTGCTTGGTGGAGCTGGCTTCCTGGTGCAGTTCTGAGTGGGCTGGTATGGACCGGGACGAATGAGGACATGCCTGGGTTGGGGCAGGTTTGCTGCAGTCACTCTCCGAGGGGCTCAGCACGGGCTTCTTTCTTGACACTTTGTTCTTTCTCGGGGGTTGGTACCGTGGGATGGGCAGCTTCAGGTTTCTGGGCAGGGGCATCCTGGGTTTCTGGATTGGCTGAGTGGAGGTGACATGTGGTAAAGCGACGAGAGAAAACGTCCCCTCGTGGCCAGCGAGCTGCATCAGAGCATAATTCTGGGATGGCATCACCAGTGGCTTGGATGGTCCTGGATGAACATGATCAGACAGTGACGGGGAGTGACACGGCAGCACCCCAGGTGTCAGGACTTTGGGCACAATTTTCGGTGCGATGGTCCTAAACTGACTCTTATTCTGCAAACCTTTCCCACTCTGTACCGTTCCAGAAGGGACGTGTGACTCACCTGCAATGGCAACACAACACAGACGGTCACTGACGTGTGACTGCATGGCTGCCAAGAGTTCAATAAGCATCTTCACGTTGATCCTGACTAAAACGTGTTCCTTGGCCCCTTCTCGGCAAACTCGCACATCCTCTGAGACCCAGCGTGAAGGCCAGCACCCTCCCACCATGACGCACTGTTGCTCATTTAGCATCTCCCCTAACACTTCCTCTGGTTGTGTGTCGTGGCTATTACCCACAGAGCTTCTTAAAAGCTGGGAGTCTGTCTTCCTCTCTTAGTTCATCAGTCCATCCTCTCCATTTACCCAATTCAGACCCATCCTTCCCCGCCCGGGGCACACCTACTGCCTTTCCTGCCTCCTCTCTGCCCCCTTGGGCAGGCCTGCCATGTGCTTTACTCATCTGTGTGCCCACACTCCATGCCCCTTGGCTTTTCCCACAGCATCTCTGGTATGTAAACAAATGTATCTGGTATCACGCTCACGGCTCCCTCAGCTTCAGGACACACCATGGGACCCACAGGCAGTGAAATTCGGTTTGCACAGTGGACGGGATCCAGACTGAATGCTAGCTTTGTTGCTGTTTCCCCATGTGACTTGTGAATTTCTTCTCACACCTTTCAAGCTGTTTATGTGTGCTTTTGCAATTAACTCACCAGTATTAAAAAAACTGATGTGACACCTTTAGAAAAATGTTGAAGAAAAACAAAAAAGATACCAAGTGATGACAAGTAAAGATACAGAGAACATGGAGATGTGGACCACGCACGGAGCACCTTCTAGGCCACTTACGGGGACAATCCTAACCGACAGGCTAACCCTTCACGCACCCTGGATTTATTAACCTCCGAAAGAAAAATTAGGGAAGCATTCTGATGCACTGCTTCTGAGGATGGAATCACCTCGTCTGTGCCCTCAAGCCTCAGGTCACAAAGGCTGGCTGCAGTATTCTTCCAACTCAACCTTCATTTCAACTTAGGTTTACCATAAGCTAAACCTATCGCAGGTCCACAGTCCTTTTCTGGGGCCAGATGTGTTTTGGAATTTACACTTTAGAAAGGTGATACGATGTGTATACCAAATATGACCTATCAGCCAGCCAGTAGGGTCTGGGGGCACCCATAATTAAACCTATTAAACCTATTACCACTTCTACAGTAACATGACTATTTATAACACGTGGGACAAATGGTTTCTAAATAGTCTTCCTAGTTCAGGTCAGGTTCTGCCTCTGAAGGAGTTTTGGTGCCTTACCAAATTTTCAGTTTTCAGATTTCAGAGAACTATTTGTTTAGGGAATACAAAGATGAACAGACAATTTCTGTCTTGATAGCTAGTAATCTAGTGAAAAAAGACAAGTTTTTTTTTTTTTTTAAGTAGATTTAACCATGATTTTAAAGCCTATAGTTAGTGAACAAACAGGATTTTAGCAGGAAGTTAATTCTCTCAGGAAAAAATGATACCTACCCCTAAACAAACCAAAAAGCGGCACTGTAGGAATGAGGAGAAAACTCATTTTGGCAACTTATTTTAGAAAGTAATCAATGTTTGGTGGGAAAAAAAGATGCTATAAACAAATTTCACATGGTAGTTTGCATTAGCACTAAGAAGGAAAAAGATTAGTGTTATGGACTAGAAACATCGGATAAGGATACATGTAACGCACTGTTTTCTTTGAGGCTCATGGGCAAACTGGTCAAGCATGCCAAAACGGTCACCTAAGGGACCTGCTACATTTGTCCTCACATATGGTTTTCACCTTTTTTCTAAACACCGCCTTTTAATTTAAATGTCCTCCATTTTAAGCCTCATCTTCCCATCTTCTTGGAAGAAATACTGAAATAAGTTGCAAATAAATTAATTCAGGACTGGAAGAGTAAGCCTAAAAAACAAAGACTGACTAAAGCCTAAAATGACTGACAGCTTATGATTACCTAGAGACAAGGCTTATTAAATAATTACATTAATAATGTAATTGGGGGTGGGAAGGGAGAGAAGAGAACACATTGGGTCATTTATATCTAGTTCAAACTCTTAATTGATGAGCAGAAAATACTTGCAGCAGTAAGAGTTGGGAGAAAGGTGATTTTTGTCTTAGCTGTAGCAGTTGTATGACTGCTTGAAGTTTGTGACAATAATCCACCATGGCACAAGACACGTGGCTTCAGCTGTCTGGCTCTTCACTGGCCCGGAAGGCCTCTCACCATTGGCTACCTTTGTCCTTGAGCACTCAAGCGTGCCATTCTGGCCACGGTGCCTCTTTGCTGTTCCTTAAACGTGCCAGACATACCTCCTCATAGCCCCTGCACTCTCTGTCCCCACTGCTCAGAACACTCCTCACTTGGAGAAATCCCCCACCACTTGCTCCACTGTTTCCTTCAAGGTTTTCCTCAAATGTCCTCTTCTCCAGTAGCACTTTCATGACCACTTTATTTTAAATTGTACCCCCATTCTGAACTCCCTACCCACTTTCTGGCTTTCTTCTTCTCTAGTGCCTGTCCCACTGGGAAGTGAACTCCTCGAGGGCAGGTGTTTGTTCTGTCCACTGCTGTGTCTTCAGGGCCTAAAAGTCCCAGCACACGGTAGGGACTCTGTAAACACTTGTCAAATAGGTAAGCGGTGACAGAATGATCAGTGAGAGGAACAAAGAGTACAGAAATCGAGCCTAGAACATTTTGTAAAGAAATGAAAACAAAGAACATGATTTAAAAGAGAATTCTAACACTCCAAACTTTGAACATCGAGAGAGAGAGCGAAAGCATGCCTCTGGAAGATTATGTTTTCAATGTAATTGCATTCACTGTCGCAGTAAGGGACTAGAGAGGTTAGCACCTTGGTAAACCCTTTAGAAGCAGGGAAGAGGCTGAAGGAGGTGGGTGAGGCCATCACCTAAGCAACTAACTGGTAAGAGAACGGTAAGTTAGGTTGCTGGGGTATAAACTAACCGTCAGAAAACCAGCCAGCTTCTGAGGGAGAAATGCCTATAAAGAGAAAGACATGTGCAGAGAGAGGAGAAGAGGGTTAAAGTGAAGAGTGAGGAGCCCCTGGAAACAGAAGAGCGGCGGCTCAGAGGCAGAGATGGTAGCGTCAACGCCAAGAGCAGGAAGAGCGAGGAGCAGGAGGTGCAGCTGAAGCAACAACCGGCCGTTGAGGCTACCTCCAAGGTCTCTGAAGACTTGAGCAGAGAAGGGCTTCCTACTTTTCATAACCAAGTGTGAGAAAGCAACTTTCTGACAGTGAAGGTGTCCAGAAACGAAACTATACCTTATGGATCCATACCCAAAGGGCTTGAGCTGATAGGATGCATTTAAAGTTAATGTGTTTCAACTGACCTTCAAAACACTCTACATTATAGTGGATATAAACATCACACAGGGAGACTGACAACCTTCAGGAGAAGGTGACTGCAGTCAAGGGGCAAAGGAAAATCCACAGAGGACCTCGCACCGTCCCACCAGGAGAGGATACTGTTCCGTGTGGGCAGCCTGGGCAACCTGAAGTGACAGGGCCCTAAGTGACCAGGTACCGGAACAGGTGCCCGACAAACTCAGCTGATTCTCCTCAAGTTCTCGGCAATTTAAAGAACTGGATACTGCAGTGGAAGAGCTTATCAGTCAGCCTGTGATCATTACTCAGAAGTGAATCCAGGAAAAACAGGTGGGGTGAAAAGATAAAGCCTCACTAGGAATATTTAACGCATTCACGCTTGCCTGGATCCATCAAGAAGTACCTACAAGGGTGGGTGGCTCGAGGAAGGGAGTATGGAGTCTCATTTCCCAGAATCATTAGGGATGAAATGATAGGGAATGAAATCGATGCTTTAGAAGAAATGCAAGGCAGGAGACAAAGGGCATTACTAAAATGTCCACCAACAGGGTGCCAATAAAATAATCATTCAACCATACAATGGAATATTATGCAGCGGTGAAAGCAAAGAAGGGGTTAGACTGATCTGGAGTATTCTCCAAGATAGGAGGCTTATAGTACGCTATCACTGGGATTAAGAAAATGGGGAGATACACTTCCATTCTTGCATATGCACAGAATATCTCTGAAAGGAAACCAAAGGGGCCAGTATTAGAGGTGGCTTCTGGGTGAGGATGTCAAGGGGAGCAAAGAGGTCAGGATGGGGTAGATGCTTAATTTCCCCTGAGTACCCTCTGTGCCTGGCACATAGGAGATGGTCAATAAACATCTGCTGAATGAAAGAAAGGAACAAAAGAGAAGCTTAGAAGGGGTATCTTTTGAGAAATTTTTGATGGGTATATGTGTGTCTAGATACATGCATGGCGCATGTCTCATGTCTTCTTTTATCTTTCTTGCCTACTCAATGACAAGAATGGCTAAATGAACAGGGAAGTGATCTAGTGATCTGCAGGCAATGCATAATCACCTCCAGCTGTGAAACACTAAGCGTTATTAGAGTTTATTACCTCCCAAGGACAAGTGGAGCCCTGAGAATTGTTCTTCCAAACATTTGGCTTTTTAGGATAAAACAAGGCAATCTGCAATAAAGGTCAGTTATGCTCCAATAACTACATTATTTTTCTAAGTAGTTGAATATCAGGGGTCCTTAGAGAAGCTGAAAATGCCATTAAGTTTTTTAAAACTCTAAAACGTTAAGATGACAGGATTATAGGAAGTCATTTTCTGCAACAGAGTGACAATAGTGGTTTACTCCCCTTTACAAGCCCTTCACCGATGGTGGAAGCTGAAAAACCCTTACCTGTCACCTACTAACTTACAGATCTCATAGAACTGGGCATTAAGTAATGAGATGTAGAAATTTCCATTGGCATTCATAATTTCTGGGAATCCTACAAAATCACCCAGAATACATTTAGTGAGATTCACAAGACATTCAGGGACTGAAAATGGACTTTTATTAACTGAAAACATAAAAAGGCTCACCCAGCAAAATTAATTTTGCACAATATTCAGTGAGAATTCTTTAAAATAGAATAGGGTTTTAAATGTGAGCTGTTTTAATATGTTAAGCACATTAAAATAACTATTTTGAAAAGTGGCATTGGCAGTTGGTAAAAAATTGATCTTACTGTGGGTTAAAGGGAAACTAAGAGGTGTTGAGTCTTTGTTATGCTCTAGAATCTGTGCTAGTTCTTTTAATTGATCTCTCACCCAAATGCTGCAACTTAGTATTACTGTTCCCCTTTTACAAATCAGGAAAAATAAGACTCAAGGAAGTTAAGTAACTGGCCCATATCCAACAATGCAGGTCTGTCCCATTACAATCTGAAGCAATAGCCCTCCTCTCCTTCATTCTCCCCTCAAAGGGGGAACATTCTATCCAAAGTTGCTATAATTAACCCCTAAATAGAACACCATCTCTGAATTTTAGGAGAAAAAAAAAAGAAGGGAATTTGAAATAGAAATGGCTTGTTATATCCCCAAACTGGTATTAACATGAAAGGATACTTTTTCCGAAATCCTACTTATAGGAGAGAACTCATGGAAAATTAATAAAGTCCGTGGAAGGTACAAACAGATTTTTACAGTTGAATTTGCCACTTACTATCCATAGGACTCTGGCAGATCCAGTGAGGCTGTGGGTATTTGGACAATGAGCAAAGGACCTGATCTGATGGATATGGATGGTCTGCAAGTTAGAGGCAAGGCTAGAAGGATGAGCCATCAACAATGTCCAACCCACCTTCGCGGAGCTGCTTCCCAATACAGTGGGCAGCAGTTAGCATTAAGAGGCCTGCTGTGGGGCAGTTCTCTGGACAGCTACAGACAACTCACTTCCTGATTTCACTGGCAGAACCAAGGACCGCTTTGTTGCTTCTGAACAAAGTTGTTCCCGCTGGTCCCTCCGGCTGGTTTGGGCAAAGTTCCATGATTCCATCTGTTTGGGGCCAGCGCTGGGAGTAGGCAGAAAAAGATAGGAGTGTCTGCTCTTGGAACAGGCGCCACGGGTCCAGGCTCAGAACTAAAGTGCTGCCAAGTCTCAGGCGCTAAAGAGCCAATACTTCTAGGTGTTGTTGAGGTTTTAATTTTATTAAACCAAAACCTATTTTCAGTTTTATTTGTTGGCATCCTGTTCTCCCTCCCATGTGGTTTTCAAATAATAAATTCCAGTTGGGGTTCAAACTGTTTCCCAAGATGCTCTCCGGTTAAAACAAATATGGTAAAACCCTGGAGAAGTCTGGGATAAAAGAAATGCCTCTTAACAGAAGGGAGCTCAACTTAATTCTGCTGAAAAACCTATAAACACATTTCCCCTTGCCCACCCTCTCCCCAAGGCACTGTCGTGGAACTGCAGAGTCAACAAGGGTTTACAGTGCGTCAACTGTAGGGCGCACACTGTAAAGTGTGCTGGCAAGAGGCACAGGCTTTCTTTTGTTTCAAAGGACTCAGAATGCCAACCATCTTTCTAGTCCATGTATTGGTAGCATCTAAGACCTATTA
>PVKH010029544.1:0-12640 GCA_004027955.1 Chaetophractus vellerosus | reverse complement strand
TATGAGAGTAGTTCAGAGCAGAAATCAAATTGTAGCATGAATCTGTTAAAAGGCAGTTTTTTAATAGATAAGACAACCATAAGCCATTGTTTTCTAAATGTGTGTGCAAAGAGCTGTTTAACACTTTGCTTTTCTTATCAGAGATGGTTAGTAACTTCTAGTAACTTGCTGAAAACTCTTTAACAAAATAAACTTTATTTAAAGCTATCAGTTAATTGCACAGACAACTTAAATTTTCTGTCAGAAACAAAATATTATTAGAATGGTTGGTAGCAGTGCTATGACAACAACTCTCCCTACTCTCTGCTCTTTGTTCTGTTCTTCACATTGTCCTGATCAACTTTCTTTTTATCAATGCAGGAAACCAGAGATAAGCTCAAAGAAACAACAACAAAGTTAACCCAAGCAAAGGAAGAAGCAGATCAGATACGAAAAAACTGTCAGGATATGATAAAAACATATCAGGTATGCTTAACTCTTTAAATAGATTAGTAACAAATTATACTAAATATTGGTATTCTCATTTCATTATATTTTTATGTCTGCAGTATTTTAAGTGTGGAATGGATTTGGTAGGGGAGTTAAGTAAAATGCAGATTATTTCCTATGTTAAAATACCCTCTACTTAAATAGAGATCTTATTAGAGAATTTTCCAACTAAATTAAAACTATAAAATGTCAGAAGAATGAAGAGTACAAGGAAGTGTACAACTTAAAAACAACAGAAACTACTGAATTATGTTACATAAGTTTGCTATTCTTCTTGATGCAAAATTGACATTTAAATTTTTTCATTGTAGTCATAATATTTAGATATATAACAAGCTCTGTATTTCACAATTAGAAAACTTAATCACAAAGCCTTCTTTAATTTTCAAAGTATAAAACTTTAAAAATTTTCATATTTTTTTCATTTCCTCTCCATTAGGAATCAGAAGAAATTAAATCAAATGAGCTTGATGCAAAGCTCAGAGTCACAAAAGGAGAACTTGAAAAACAAATGCAAGAAAAATCTGATCAGCTAGAGGTGAGCAGTTTTGGTCTTTGATTACTCTTGAATTGATAATAAATACAGAAAGAAAAAACTGCTTTCTAGGCATGAGTATTGCTGTTTACTTTTATGCCTTTTGGAAGGAGCAAGCAATACATTTTAGATTTTGTTTAGTACTTAATGATTTGTGGTTTCTTCTAAACTTTTTAAAGATGCATCATGCCAAAATAAAGGAACTAGAAGACCTGAAGAGGACATTTAAGGAGGGCATGGATGAGCTACGAACACTGAGAACAAAGGTAATTAAATCTTTAGTTATGACTCCAGAGGAATGATAAATATTGTCTTTAATTTTGGACTCAGTCTGATTTTTCAAATGAAGGGGGAAGGATATTTATACAGAAAATTTTCAAATAAAAGAAGTCAGGATACTAGAATAGCAATGACCTAGCAACAAAATTGGCTCTTTTGTTGAAGTAAAAATGTCTTCCACTTCAGTCCTTTTGAATTTTTTGTTACACATACCTGTTTCACAACATATTTTCTGTAATTATAATCCTTGGGCCTCTGATCTAAAGGCAATCTTATCAGCACATTAATTGGAAAGATAGTTAGACCTTAGGAGTGTGGGTGTCAGAAAATAATAGGAAGACTTCCTTTATGTTTCTTCTGGGTATATTTAATAGTCTTAGATGGACACAGAGTTTCAGTTTTTAACAATCTATCAAAACCTTTCTGGTGTTTCCAGTCTTTACTGTAAGGACAGTGTCTTTTTAAAAATATGAATATGAAGGTGAAATATATCAGCACTGTAGATCATTCATGTCAAAATAGGCTTTTAAATAACCACTTGAATTGGAGATCACTTAATAATTTTCAAAGTGTTTTTCATGTACCTTCTTATTTGTTCTCCATGCCTGTTCTTTGAGGCAGGTAGGGAAGGTATCTCCCTTTTCAGGTGAGGAAATGGAGACTCAGCAAGAATAAAAGTGCCATGTTAAAACTCCCATCCAGGTATACTTTCTTCATATTTTTTAAAAGTGTTTCAGAATTCAGCTTAGACTATTAACATATAAGCCTCGTCTGAAAGAGTTTGTAAGGAAGAAGAAAATATTGTTCGTAGTTCAACTTGGTTATGATCATTTGATAGGTGAAATGTCTAGAAGATGAACGATTAAGAACAGAAGATGAATTATCAAAATATAAAGAAATTATTAATCGTCAGAAAGCTGAAATTCAGAATTTATTGGACAAAGTGAAAATTGCAGATCATATACAGGAGCAGCTTCAGAGGTATAAAATGAGCATCTTCTGTTTGTGCTAATCAATAATAGCTTTTAAATTCTCTCAAGATTCTATTTTAAATGGACTATTGCATTAAACAATTTTATAATTTTTGCACTTTTACTAGCTTAAAAATTTTAATTCCTGTCTTAATTTGATCTTTTAAAAATTATTTATTTATTACATATCCCCCCCCTTTCTGCTTGCTCCTGCTGTGTTCACTTTTGCATTCTTCTGTGTCTGCTTGTCTCCCCCCCCACTGCAGCGAGTCAGCTCACTGCGGGGCAGCCTGCCTCGTTGCTGTGGCTTGCCCTGCTTGTGGGCGGCTTGTCCTGCCCGTGGCGGCTTTGCCCTGCCATGGCAGCTTTCCTTTTCAAGGCGGTCTGCCCGCTCAAGGAGGCCCTGTGAACTGAACCCGGGGCCTCCCATGTGGTAAACCTGTGCTCTACCAATTGAACTACAGCCAGCCCCTCCATTTACTTTTTACATCCCTTCTGCTGCAAGCATAGCCCCTAAACCATTAGCAGATCTCATCTGGATAATTGCAAGGGTTTCTAAACTGGGTTTCCTGCTTGCTTCCCCTCAAATCCATTTCCCACACTGTGGTTAGTATAATCTTTTTAAAAAGCAAAACTGCTCAAATCCTTTCAGTGATTTGCCATTGCCTCAAAGATTACCTAATGAATTCAAATGTCTTAGCATGGCTTGTGAGACCATTAGTGACTTGTAACTTGTTGCTCCCTCTGGACCTTCCCCTTTTTTACTCTTGTGTTTCAGCTATCATGAACAAATGTTTATTGATTGTCTCCTATGTACGAACCTTGTATTAGGTGCTAGTGATACAGTGCAGACCCCACTCTCATCAATACTGACTATCTTCTAGTACTTACAGAAGGCATTCTCTTGTTCTCTTCCCAGCGTTGGCAAGTAGTGTTCCCTCTACCAGGAATGTATTTTGTCCCCCCACTAACTCCTGCTTTTCCTTTAGGTCAGGTGTCAGCAAACTGGCCCACAAACCAATTCTGGCCCACTGCCTGTTTTTGTAAATAAAGTTGTATTCAAACATAGCCACACTTACTCACTCACTGTCTATGCTGCTTTCATGCTTCCCTGGCAGAGTTGAACAGTTGCAACAAAGACCATATGGCTCAAAAGCCTAAATTGTTTACTGTCTGGTCTTTTATAGGAAAAATTTGCCAACCCTATTTTAGGTATTTTAGGTATCAGTTTAAGCATCACCTATACTGCTCTGTTCTTTCATCATCAAAAATGTTTAGCACACCTCCAATTTTCCCACTTGACTAAAAACTCTTTGCAAGCAGGGGTCATGCCAATTTTGCTCACTTACATTCCCAGCACTTAGTTCCTGGCATATATAAAGCATTCATAAATATTTGGATGAATGACTAAAAGTACCTTTATAAAGCATTTCATTAGATGAAAATTCCCAAATGAGTAACGTCTTTTAATAATTTAATTTTTCTTAAATATAAACTTTGTTTTTTAGAGGTAAACAAGAAATTGAAAATTTGAAGGAAGAAGTGGAAAGTCTTAATTCTTTGATTAATGACCTACAAAAAGACATCGAAGGCAGTAGGAAAAGAGAATCTGAGCTACTACTGTTTACAGAAAAGCTCACTAGTAAGAATGCACAGCTTCAGTCTGAATCCAATTCTTTTCAGTCACAAATTGATAAACTTTCCTGTAGTGAAAGTCAGTTGCAAAGCCAGTGTGAACAAATGAAACAGACAAATTTTAATTTGGTAAGTATAAATGTATACTTAATGTTTAAGACAACCTAGCAAGAAGCACAAATTAAATTTCTCTAACAGCATACAATTAGTGAGAGTTGATTTAAGCTTTTTTTTTTTTTTTTTTTTTTTAATTTTATTATTTAAGCTCTTCTTTATTGGCTCTGACTTTCTGGTAATTTCAGACGCTGCAAGCAATGTCGGTTTTTCCTTTTGACTGATGTAATTTATAATAAAATTTCTCCCTAAAATGATTATGTACAGTACTTCACTTTTGAAAATAATAAAACCAGGGTTTCTGTTATTCTTAACTGGGATCACTGTATATTGTTAAAAGGTTACTTTAAATATCTTGGGGTTTTTATGGTTTCAAAATGGCTTAATATTTCCAAGTATAAGAATGTCTTTAATTTATTAAAAAAAAATAATTTGAGACTTTGAACCAAAAATTCAGAGACCTGTATCACATGTTGTTTTACATGTATAGAATGGAATTCATCATTAATGCATCTCTCTGCATTGTTTATGAGAAATGGAGTAGCTTAGTAAACAAAATCTAAAAAGGAGTGATAAAGAACCTCTACTGTGAAGGACCTTGTATTTTTAATGTTTTAAACTGAGAAATCATGGAAATAAATAGTAAGATATTGGTGATTTTTTTATCTTATTTAATATTCAGGAAAGTAGATTGTTAAAAGAGGAAAAACTGCAAAAAGAGGAAGTCCAGACTCTGCAAGCTGAACTCACTTGTAGACGAACAGAAGTTAAAACATTGAGTACCCAGATAGAAGAATTAAAAGATGAATTAGTAACTCAAAGACGTAAACATGCTTCTAGTATCAAGGATCTTACCAAACAACTTCAGCAAGGTATAAAATTGTTCCACACTTAGATCCTGAATGTTTTTGTTTCTTTTGATCATTAAGGATTTTATAGAAAAAATATATTTTACATCCAGTTCTACCACATTATGGTTATAGCCATTTGTTCCTTTTAATGTATTGTTCTTAAACCAAATGGCTGAACTTCTTGCAGTTCTGTGCTAAAGGGCATTTAATAACAGAATCACAGAATGTAAGAATTGGAAAGTACATTAGGGCCGTAGTGTATACACACTTTTGTTTACATACTTCTGTTTGAGCAGTCCTTCTCCAATTTACATATGTTTATAAATTATAAACATGTACTATATTTTATGTACATTAGAAAACATGTAAAATAGAAATTTAAAAGGATATGGTTGAATATAAATAGAAGTTCTAATATTTTGTTGCTACATATTCTTATTAACTGTTTTGTGTACCTTCTAGGATACCTGCACCCATTATTGAGGCCACTAAATTAGAGACTATGAGACCTAACCCTTCACCCTGAAAATTGAGGCCCAGAAAGATTATAAATAATTTAAACTCTACAATTGACAGCTAGGACTGGAACCCTGATTTCTTTTATTTAAGAAATTTATACAATTATCAGGTGTCTTTGTAACGTGCTTGGGATACAAAGATGAATAAGACATGTATTCTGACTTATTCCTCTCTACTATTCTCCACTGCGTTATTAGTGTTAAAATAGGGTGAAATATAGTAATAAGATCTACTTAGCATTTACTTAATATATTCAGATGTTTGTTATAAGAATTCAGATTATTCTTATGATGTAATTGAAGGGAAATTGGGAAATGAAAAGATTTCTGGTACTGCAGATATCTAAATCTTTCAGGGCTCACAGGTAGCTTGAACATCAAACATTGAGTACAGCTGTTTCATACTGCTGTTTCCTGGGTTTTGTTTTTGACCTGTACATTTCCAGATGTCATTTTATATGAATTAAACCTTTAGCCCTACTACCTAAAGTATATATTGAAGAACTTTATCTTGGTGTCTATGGCATTTTTGCCTAAGTGATTTTAGCAATGAAAATCAGAGACAGTGGGAGCAAATAGTCATAGTAATTGTCACAGGTAATCCATTTCTTTTTCTTATAGCACGAAGAAAATTAGATCAGGTTGAGAGTGGCAGCTATGATAAAGAAGTCAGCAGCATGGGAAGTCGTTCCAGTTCATCAGGTAAAAGACTGATGCTTTCAGTAGGTATTTAGCAATTAACTGTAAAAAGAAATAGCATTTATTTTTCATTTTAAATAAGTATTGATATGCTTTTCTTCCATTTTGAATTCTAGAAAGTTCTGGTTGTATGTAATTATATTGTAAAAATGTTTCCATTAAGTATTTAAGTTCTGTTCATTTCCCAGGGTGTCAAGTTTCCATCTATCTCCCTACCAACTTTTTTTCTTACCTGCTTCTTTATTCTGTCCAATAACTTCCTCTGCCATTTTAAAAATTTATATTTGCATCCATGTGTATGGAGAGAGTTCTTGTAGTATGCTTTTCTTTACTTTTATTGTAGATTTTTTTAAAGATTTATTTTTATTTATTTATATATCCCCCCCCTTGCTGCTTGTGCTCGCTGTGTTCATTTGCTTTGTGTTTTTCTGTGCCTGCTTGTCTCCCCCCCGTTGCGTCATCCTGCTGAGTCAGCTTACCGTGCGGTGGCTTGCCTTCTCCAGGAGGCCCTGGGAACCGAACCCGGGGCCTCCCATGTGGTAAACCAGAGCCCAACCAATTGAGCCACAGCTGGTTCCCTTTATTGTAGTTTTAACACCTGAGAACTATGAGTATCGTTAAATTTTATCAAAATTTTTATACATATGTATTTTAAATCTTCTAGCTTTTCTCAAGATAAATATGCCTAAGGTCTAAAGCAAATTTTAAAATGAGTAGAGTCTATAAAATTACCATTGATTCCTCTGTGAAAATGATTATTAACAAAACATCAGTGCTCTTTTAAAGCTGTTTTATTTTTAATAGAATGTGATGGTATTATTTTTGGAATGCCAGGAACCTTGGTAAGCACTTTAAACATAACATATTTACTCTGCAAAACAGCCATGTGATGTAGGTTTTATAATTCCCATTCACAGATGAAGAGACCAAGATTCAGAACAGTTAAGTGATTTGCCCAAAATCTACAGTGACAGAACTCTCCACCTTCACAGTCCTTGCATGCCCCACTATACCATAGGGCCTCTCAGGAGTTGCACATTAGGAAAACAAAATTATCATCAACTGTTACAATATATGGAAGAATTGTATAGTAGAAAGAATGTGGGCTTTGAATTATAGATGAGTATTTAGACCTAGCTCCACCATTTATTAGTTGTATGACCTTGGATAAGATATATCACTTCTCTTAAATATATAAAATAGGATTGAAAAAAATGTCTTTGCAGGGATAAGAGGATCTCTTCTCTCTGATGTAGATAAAAATAATAGCTGGGGCCGGCTGTGGATAGGGCGCCGGTACACCACATGTGAGGCCCTGGGTTCGGTTCCCGGGGACCTCTCCGCGCGGGCAGACCGCCTTGAGAAGGCAAAGCTGCTGTGGGCGGGGCAGAGCCGCCGTGGGCAGGGCAAAAAGCTGCCACGGGCAGGGCAAGCCGCCTGCGAACAGAGCAAAGCTGCCTGCGAACGGAGCAAAAAAAAAGCCACCCGGGAACGGAAGCAGACCCGCCCACAAGTGGGGCAGAGCCGCCTGCAGGGTGACCTGGCTCGGCGCGTCGCCGCAGCGGGGGGAGACAGAGCAGACACAGAAGAACGCAGAGAAATGAACACAGCAAGAGCAAGCAGAAAGCAGGGGATATGTAACCAAAAAGAAAATAATAATAATAATAGCTGCACTTACATAGTACTTACTTTTCCTAGGCATTGTTCTAAGAACTTCACATATATAAACCCATTTAAATGAGGATAATAATCCTATAACATAAGTAATATTATTCCCATTTTAAGATGAAGTAACCAAGGCACAGATGGTTAAATAACTGTCCAAAGTCACACAGCTAATAAGTGGAGGAGAAGGGCTTGAACCTGGGCAAGTCAGCTCTAGAGCTTAACTACTATATTCTCTTCTATTTTTCTTTCTCTTTGTTTTTTGTTTGTTTTTATTTTTGTTTTTCTATTACTCCTTTTATGGTTTAATTTTGGGCTAACTGCAGACTTGTTATTCTTTTTCTTGAGTTTCTTGTTTATTCCCCCTTCCTCATACTGTTCCTGAGAGACATAATGGGTCCTTTTGATACCTCTGTCATCAGTGTATTCAAAAACAAGAACAGGAGTGACATGTTTTGGGTTCTGTGCCCAATTTTGGTTAGATTTAGTATTTGAACACGACACTGACATAAATAATTTTTATGAGCTAAGAAATGACTCTAGGCTAAGTATAATATCTAAACTGACTTTTTTGTCTTCAGGGTCCCTTAATGTTCGAAGCAGTGCAGAAGATCGATCTCCAGAAAATACTGGATCCTCAGTAACTGTGGATAACTTTCCAGAAGTAGACAAGGCTATGTTGATTGAAAGGATAGTAAGGCTGCAAAAAGCACATGCCCGGAAAAATGAAAAGATAGAATTTATGGAGGACCACATAAAACAATTGGTGGAAGAAATTAGGAAAAAAACAAAGTATGTATTATAATGGTAGCATAATCCATGTTCAAAATGCCATTGTCCGTAAGATAAAGTTACTATTCGCAAATTAATTATATCAAGAACCTACCTTTCAGAAGATAATTCTTAATTATAGTTACTCAGTTCCTCATCTTTTTTTTGACCTAGGTTTTTGGAAATAGGTGAATAAAACACAGGTCTTTCCTTTAAAGCAATATAGAATTCAGTAAACATTAATTTTCTTTTTAAGATATTAAAATAATTTTAGATTTTAAAGAAGGTAGTAGTCTACTTAGCTTGGTTGCTTTATATTTTTATGATTGTGGCTCCAAGAGATATATGTGGTTGTGAATTTGTTTTCCTGTTGAGTAAGACATGGTGAGGTAGTTCTTTGGGCACCTTCTAAATATGAGGTACTGTGCCTGTTGGTTTACAATAGCTTGTTGAAGCCTTACAACTACTCATTGAGAGAGTGGGTAGTGTAATCTTGCAGTGAGTTAATTGGGGCTCATGCCAAATAACTAAATGTTCCAGGGTCATCACTTGTCCTGTAAGTGACCCATTTAGAGCTAGAGATCCAAACCTCCAGATCTCACTAGCTCCAGAGCCTCTGCTCTGCACTAAGCTCCTTTCACAAACACCATATTCATTTAAGTAAGAGTTTTATTTTTATTGTGGGGTTTTACCCATGACACTTGAATTTTTAGTTTGAAATAATTTTAAGACTTATAGAAAGTTTACACATGAATTTTAAAAGAAAAAGTAAAATGCAGTTATAAGTTTAAAAACAGGGAAATAGAAAATTTTAACTGAAATCTGAGCAATAAATTGTCCAACTGTTTTGATAAAATTAATGGAAGAAATAGAAAAGCAGTGTTTATATGTTTTTAATCTAAACATCATGTTAGAACAAAAATGGAATCATTTAAGAAACCGTCTTAAAAATGGGAAAAAATTCCTTTCTTTTTCAGTATAGTTCTGTTATTAACCTAATAGGTATTTATGTTAATCATCTTTATGCCCATGATTAGTTGACTCTTGAAAATCCCAAAGATTTTAATTCTGTATTGTTAAACTACAGTTCACAAGTATCAGTACACAACTGGTAATGTTTGGTTTTGCAGAATAATTCAGAGTTACATTTTACGGGAAGAATCAGGTACACTTTCTTCAGAAGCATCTGATTTTAACAAAGTCCACTTAAGTCGACGGGGCGGCATCATGGCATCTCTGTATACATCCCATCCAGCTGATAGTGGGTTAACATTGGAACTTTCTCTGGAGATCAACCGAAAATTACAGGCTGTTTTAGAGGATACATTATTAAAAAATATTACTTTGAAGGTATTTGTATTTCTTGATTACTTATCAACCAATAAATATGTTAAAATAGTGTATTTTTCCTGGTGTGATCCAGCACATAGTTAAACTGTTTCTGTAATACAAGGTGGCCATTTAGATATAAAACTTTTGTGTTTTTCCCTTTTTGAAAAATGCAGTTATTTAAACCAGTGAGGAAAGATGAATTGAGAAAAATCAGTTTAGTTATTGGATAGACACTAAGATGAGTCGTTTACTTTGGGACTAGATTCAATTTTAAAAGAACCTGAGATTAACAGTGGGTAATCTCTGACAAATATAATTAATTGTAATTAACTGCTGAAACATTGTTTTAAGATTGAGACATTTATTTTGTGATGTATTTTCTAGCTTTATTTTTTGCAGCTATTATCTGTCCCAACAATTCTATTTTTGCTTGGGACTTGATAGTTAATAATGGACTTAAAAATAATTTTTAAAGTCTAGTAAGTAATCATTTTATGCACTAAAAATTGCTGTAGCCTTAGGGTTAAGTGTGCCTTTGAAATGGACAGGACTACTTCAGTGAAAACATGTGTGTACCTAGTTTGTCTCAAAGTATTTAAAACTAATCCCTCTTTCAGTTTCCAATTTTTAGGCAAAAATAGTTCAAGATGACTCTTTTTATTTATTATACTTAGTACTGTTTTCTCTTCCCTTTTGTTCCATTTACAAAAGGAAAACCTACAGACACTTGGAACAGAAATAGAACATCTTATTAAACACCAGCATGAACTGGAACAGAGGACGAAGAAGATCTAACAAAATGTGAACAGACAAAAGCCACCCAAGGAGCAGGTGCTGCTAACCAGTATTGTTGGAAACTTTCCCTTGCTTTGTGTGTCAGCCAGTAAAACATTTGTTTTGCTTCATCTGTACAAAAAGTATCCTTTTATAATACGAATGCATTGCTGTGTATACTGTAAGAGTGCAAGCTTTGATGACATTTGTTTTTGTATGGTGCAATAGAACAGTGTGTTATTGAATAAAGAAAACTTAATTTAATTTGCTAACAGTCATATGAAGTGCTGATGATTGTTAAAAGGGCTTTTAAAAAACCCCTTTTCCATATTTCTTTCCTTTAAACTATATAATATCAAAAGTGTTTCCGCTTTTAAAATTATGCATGAAAAGACAGGTGTTAATCATTCAGTAAGTAATATGCTGTTCCTCCAACATCAAGAAAACAAAAATGGAAACATTTCTGAAAGTTTGAAATTCCGGTTATAACATTTGGTAGTGTTTTAGGGATGCATATAAGTACTTAAATCTTTTAATTGTAATTTTAGTTTTATCGAAAGCTAAATTCACTAGGAAAGCTAGATATTGGTAACCAGCAATGATCAGGCATTGTCATGCCTCTGTCAGATATCTGTGTTAGGTACTTCCTTTTTAATGTTCATGACTTATAGTGTAAAATATTTTTTCACATTCTGATTGAGTTAATAGTTGAATTTTTTAATCTTTAGTTATATAAAATAGGGTTTTAAGTAACATATTCATTTAGAAAATTACTGGTGGATTTCAGTTTACTCTAAAGTCTGAGTAGCTCTGATCATTAGAACAGAGAGATGAATAGTCAACTCTTTGAAACTGAAATGCTTTAGTTTTACTGACATCAAATGTAAAGATAAATGTATTTAAGATATTTATAAAGAACCAGTTCCCATGAGAAACCAGCATTTAACACTGTAAACCATTTCATTTGAGCACCATTCTTTACTTTGATATAATTATATATTATAGTGGAGTAATCTTACAGTTCCCCAAAATGTGATGTATTTTTTTTTATTTAATACACAAAATAATTACATCTCCGTAACCAAAGGAATTTTGGAGCCAAATTTATGTATCTTGTCAGATTTTTACATGATTTATTTAAAATGTGCACTTAAAAGATGCCTGTCAGTCATCGTAACAATATTAGTCTTTGAATTTTTTTCCACCTCTTATATTTTTCACCTCTTATGATTTCTGCATGTGATTTTCCATATGTCATATTCAGATCATTTCTATAATAGGATACCTTGGCCCTGCGCAGATATTGCAGCAAGCCTCATTTTATTCTTAACTTTTTATTATGAAATATTTTAAACTTACAGGTCAGAGAACCCCAACATACCCAGCCCCCAGATACCCAGAACCACCAGTTTTAACATTTTGCCACCTTTGCAGTATCATTCTATCTGTTTGTCGGTCTCTCTCCTATCTATTTTCCAAAAATTTGAGAACAGGTTGCACACATCATACTCCTTGAACACATAATACTTCCATGTACGTTTCCTGTGAGTAAGAATATTCACTTGTGTAATCACCTTAAGTGCAGTTATCAAGGAAAGAAATTTAACATTGATATGAAGCTTACAGTGCATAACCAAATGTTTTCTTATGTCCTAATAATGTTCTTTTGAGCCTTTTCTCCTCTATTTAGATCCCATTTAGTATCATATATTGCATATAATTGTAATTATCTCTTTAGTTTCTCTTTCTCTTTTTAAAATTGTGGCAACATATATGCAACAGAAATCTTCCCATCCACATCCCTCCCAAACCTACCGTTCATTGGGATTAATCACATTCACAGTGTTGCAGTAGCCCCACCACCATCCATTAATAGATCTTTTCCCTTCTACCCTCATTTTGCATTAACTCTCCATTGCCCCTGCCTCCCACCCCAGTGACTAGTACTTTACTTTCTGTCTCTGTGAGTTTGCATATTCTCTGTTTTCTTTGTGGTCACCATGGAGA
>PVKH010029543.1:0-12641 GCA_004027955.1 Chaetophractus vellerosus | reverse complement strand
CCCCCGTTGCGGCGACGCGCCGAGACTTGGTCACTGCACAGGCGCGGCTTTCCCCGCTTCTGGGCGGCTTCTGCTTCTATTCACGGCTGGCTCTTGCTTCAGTTCGCGGGTGGCTGGCTGCGCTCCATTCGCGGGTGACCTGCCCTGCCCGTGGCGGCTTTTGCCCTGTCCGTGGCAGCTTTTGGCCCTGCCCACGGTGGCTCTGGCCCGCCCATGGCGGCTTGCCCTTCTCAAGGCGGTCTGCCCGCTAGGAGAGGTCCCCGGGAACCGAACCCGGGGCCTCCCATGTGGTATGCCGGTGCCCTATCCACTGGGCTATCGAGCCGGCCCCTTTTTTAATTTTTAAAGATTTATTTATTTTATTACATATCTCCCCTCCCCCCCGCTGCGGCGACGCGCCGAGACCGGTCACCGCGCAGGCGCGGCTTCCCCCGCTTGTGGGCGGCTTCTGCTTCCGTTCACGGCCAGCTCTGCTTCAGTTCGCAGGTGGCTGGCTGCGCTCCATTCACGGGCCACCTGCCCTACCTGTGGCGGCTTTTTGCCCTGTCCGTGGCGGGTTTTTGCCCTGCCCACGGCGGCTCTGGCCCGCCCATGGCGGCTTGCCCTTCTCAAGGGGGTCTGCCTGCTAGGAGAGGTCCCTGGGAACTGAACCCGGGGCCTCCCAAGTGGTATACCGACACCCTATCCACTGGGCTATTGCCGGCCCTGAATTGTTCACTTTAAAATGGTTAATGTTATGTGAATCTCACCTCAAAAAAAAGTTTCTTTTTTAAACTGAGAGACACAGTGTTAAGTAATGAGCCCCCATTGCATTTAAAATAGGATTTGCTTTACAAATATTTCACAGAGAAATTAATTTGGGGAGCAATATATATTTTAAGTGAGTCACATCAATATAATATTGAAAAATAAATTAAAAAATGTGTTAAATCTCGATTGGCTGAAGCCTCTTTCTGGCCACCATTGTCTCACACAATAATTTGCAATTCACTTAAATATTTGTGCAAAACTGAACCCTCACACTTATTAATGACTTTGACAGTTGAACACACAGCTGCCAACTATTTGCAGAGAATGAGTTGGTTAAAAAAAAAACACAAAATTATAAGACCAGGGGCTTGCACTCAAAATCACTTATAATTTAGCCATGTTGTTAAACCACATGTACAAAGTCAATCAAGGACCTCAAGGAGGATATGGTAAGTGCCAATTGAGAGGTGCGGATGGACTGACAGATGGGTGACGTGCCTGCCCTGAGGAAGACTCATCTGCTGGCAACGTAGGTAAAGGCTCACTCTGTGTCACTATCTGTACCGCTTTTATTACTGCAAATAACTGCTTCCTCTTACTCTTCATTTGCTCTGTATCTTTATTCTTTAAATTAATTTATTTAAATAGACAATGTATGTGCACATAGTAGCACATTTTATTGGTTCAAAAATTAACAGTGAATCATTGGTCTCCCTCCAGCCTCGACTCTTCCTTGCCACATACCCACTTCCACCCTACAGCAACCACTGCCACCAGTGTCTTGAGTATCGAACCGGAGTGGCCCTATACATGTTCAAATGTACTTATATAGGTGAATTCTTCCCTTTTTAAAAAAACTGTTTTTAACACAAATGACAGCATATTCTTCTTCATACTATTCTGTATCTTGCTTTTTTAACATAAGGTTTTATCCCTTGGAGATCATCCTATTTCAGTAGGAACTATCTGCCTTATTTTCTTTTAAAGTTGCATCGTACTTCAGTGCAGGGATGTGCCCTAACTGATGTAACCTCTTGCTGGGCCATTTTGGTAGTTTCCAAGTATGTGAATTTGCTCTTTATTTTTTAGTGTTTTTATGGAAGTATAATGAATGGGAATTAAAATGCAGAGATCTTAAGTGTTCAGTTCAATGAGTTTTGGCAGTTGTATACACTCATATAACCACTACCCAAAATAAAACACAGAATATTTCCATTCCTCCAGAAATGCCTTTGTCCGTTTTCTGTCAGTCCTCCCCAACAGCTCTTCTGATTACCACAAATTAATTGTATCTGTTCTTGGACTTTAAAGATTTGATCCATACAGCATGTTCTCTCCCATGTCTGACTTCTTTCACTCAGCATAATGTTTTTGAGATTTATCCATGTCGCTGCATGCAGGTTTCTTCTTAATTTATATAGCTAATCTAAATAAATAACATTTTGTGTGCTGGGCATTTTAGGGAGTTACAAATGCTCATAGCAAGTAATTAACCTTATCAATAGAAGGTTGGACCTCTGATATTCAGGAGAAAGAGATTTGAAGGGAGTCATGGTTTAATAGCAACTTGCATTAAAAACATTCTCAGGATTTTAGGTGACTCTAAGCTTGGTATGAGTCAACTCTTTGAAGCGGAACAAAAAGGTCAACGTGATTTTCTGTGATTCCATGATTTTAATCCACTTCTCTTTTAAGCACATTATTTCTTAATTACTTAATATGTGATTTGAGATCTTCGCATGATGGCAGCAATGATCATTATATAATTAAGCATAGAAGGTTTAGAAAATTGTAGTGATTGTACAATAAACTCAAGACTGACTGTAGATAAATGAATGATTTCCCCTTAAAAAAATAAAAAAGACTGACTGTTGCAGGCACCCTCCCTTGCCTCCATAAAAGCCATCCCTTCCCCACCTCCATCTTCCTACTTAGCAGATCCTTCATTTGTTCAATTCCCCTTGCTATTGAAGGTATTGCATCCTGCCCCAGCCCTAGATGTTGAATCAGGCACGCCAAGGATCGCAGAACTGAAAGGCAAAGAGCCTGGGTCCTTGATGTCATTGAGCAGTTAAACATGATCCTGATACATAGACATATTTGTAGGTGCTGACATTTTTTATTTAATTTAATTTTTAAAGTTTTTTAAATTGAGGTATACTTTTTATTTTAAAAAAATTTATTGAAGTATATCACGCATACATGAACTTACATAATCAATAAGTATATAGTAAAAGTTGTGAATGTACAAAATAAACATGCATAGCATACCAGGTTCCCATACATCACCCCACCACCAATACCTTGCATTGTTGTGAACATTTGTTACAGATGATGAAGGAGCATCATCAAAATATTACTACTAACTGTAGTCCATATCTTACACTTGGTGTTCTTTTCCCCAAACCCACCCTATTATTAACACCCTCTATTAGAATTATATGTTTGTAATAGTTCATGTGAGAATATTCTCATATATATACAGTCCATCATCCACCACAGAATTCACTGTTATACAGTCCCAGGCCTTGTACAATCCATTCAAAGTATACACTCAGTATATGAGGAATACAATAAAACTCACCCTGATGGTTGTGAACATTTGTAAAACTCAATTCCTAATGTGCTCTTGTATATATAGCAAAACTATAGAACAGCTTTAGTATATTTAGAATTCTGGATAATACAGGACTAGTTATAGCATCTAGAAGCTTGAAGAGAAATTGAGCTCTGTGGAAAACAGCTTTATGTGAATAATAGAGGAGTTTTATGTATCACATATTCTCTATGTTCTACTTATATAAGATACAAGTTATCTAAGCTATAACTCTGGGGAAAATGTGTTCCTGCCAGTTAGAATGCTTTTGGTTGCAAGTAACAGAAAGTACTGATGCAAATTGACTAAAACAATAAAGAAATGTACTATACTGCATAACTGGGAGTCCACAGTTGGACAAGCCTCAAATATATTACATTCTGAGTCTCTTTGGTATCTCAAGGGCCTAGTCTCTGTCCATGTTTCCACTTTGCTGTCTTCTGCTTCAGCTTTATCCTAACAAAATTTTACTTGTGGTTACAATTTGGTTGCTAGGGGCACTCTAAGCCACTGGTTTCTCTGTTTGGGTGCAGCAGG
Organism: Chaetophractus vellerosus; assembly: GCA_004027955.1. NCBI lineage: Eukaryota > Metazoa > Chordata > Mammalia > Cingulata > Chlamyphoridae > Chaetophractus > Chaetophractus vellerosus. The sequence goes on along the minus strand of PVKH010029543.1, from coordinate 8,758 downwards.
AGTGAGAGAAACCCCTCTCCAACCATGGAATAAAATCTTCCCTTCCATCTGATTGAGACACCATAGGTCTCATAACCTCCTCTCCTGGATTAAAAAATAGTCAACAGGTGATTAGCTTAGCATAAACAGGGTCAGGTGGATACCTGATTGAAAAAACAAAACAAGAAAAACCAAGCTAGGGTCCCATTAAGAAGGAGAAAAGGGAAATGGATTACAGTAACAAAAGTAGTGTTTATATAGGACTGCATAGAATCTTATAGGCTTATAGCCTGCTGAGATCTTCTTTAGTAAATCAGTGTTTGCCTCATCCATACTTGTAAAATGCAGTTGGTCTCGGAAGGGTCCACAAAATGTCTTACTCTCTGGTGAGTTAGTTCACACACTGGAAAGATTTTCACTCAAACTCTATTATATCCAGTGGGAGGGATTCCCAGTCCTGGACCCTTTATGAATTAATTTTGTTTTGAAGAACCATAAGTGTAACTTATGGTTGTCAAGAAATTCTCAAAAGAGTGTCACAACAAAATTTATTTTAATTTAAAAATATACAGCGTTTTAATGCTAAAAAGCAATCTTAGAAAATTGGAAGCAAAGGAAAAGGCAGGAAATAAAACAAATACACTCTAAGCAATCTGAGGATGTTTTTACTGTAATAATATGAAAATCCAAGAATTACTTTAAATGGCTTTGAACCAGGCAGAATTGAACTTTTTCATTTTTAGTCTATGTTTATGCTATAATCAAATTCTTTAAAAACCTCAAATTCCTTTGAGATCTAGCTATCAAAATTGTTCTATGTCTAGAAAAAAAGACTGGAAGGAAACATTCCCAAATGTTGATATTATCTCTGAGCAGGAGGATTATGAATGATGATTATATTTGTAACTTTTTTAGTATTTTTCTCATTTTCTAAAATGGACGTTATGTATTCCCTTTTTCCATCAGAATGAAATATTGAATTATAAAATATACAATACTATATCTAGCCACATATTGTAAGGACTAGATTTATAACTAGTATAGAATACTTCATCTTTATTCCATTACTAAGAACTTATGGGTTCATAAGCCAGCATCAATCTCTATGACCAAATATTCCATCAAAATGCAATATCCAATTCACTGGTTAGGTTAGAGAAAAATTGCTCCAGTTTGTTTATGACAATTAAAGAGATTCTACTTGATCACTCTTCCTGACTAATCTTATCTTTTCCAAAAGTCAGAAACTCCTTTGTCAGTTTGTGACAATGATACTGTATTTTGTATCATTTGTATCATTTGAAAAGATGGAACTCAAAATGCTAAAGTAGAGTTTAAAAACTGGTATCTGAAGGGCTAAATTTGATAAATAGACTCATTTGGTTTGGTTTGCACAGAATTTAAATATGAATAACTCAATAGTCAAACAAATTAGAAGACTTTCTATAAAATCTAAATTTTTGGGTTCCTGAAAAAATCAGAAGATCTGGCCATATCAGACTGGAATTATTGCCTCTAGGCAACCATCATATGCAGCTAAATAGCTTATTGCCTCCTTATCCTCACTCCTAACTCTTGGTAGAAATGTGCTCTCTGGTTTGCCACAATACTCAGTGTAGCAGTTTGGCATTGTTTATGAATTCCAAAAATAGTCATGGGATTATGTTTGTAAACTGGTCTGTCAGAGGTATCACTTTTAATGATTAAATTATCATTAGGACTTTGATTGGGCCATGTCAGTAGGGCATTGAGTCCCCTTTCTTGGTGGGCGGAGACTCTCAGAGAAAAGGCATGACAAAGGACAGAGTTGGGAGTTTTGAGCTGGAGCCCAGGAAGTAAGCACACAGAGGAACAGAGCAGCTGAGCCTAGAGAGAATTGAGCCCTGGGAAGAGAGATAGAGCTGGTTGCCTGATAGTCTACAGCTGGCTTTGTGGAGAGAGCAGGGCAGCCTAGCCCGGAAAGAAACAAGCCCTGAGAAGAGAAGAACACAGGAAGCCTGAACTCTTGGTAGATGTCGGTACCCATCTTGCTCCAACACATGGCAACAGACTTTGGTGAGGGAAGTAACTTATGCTTTATGGACTGGTAACTGTAAGCTTCTACCCCAAATAAATACCCTTTATAAAAACCAACAGATTTCTGGTATTTTGCATGAGCACCCCTTTTGGCTGACTAATATACTCACCATTCCCTATTTTTCTGTACTCAGTAAGCTTCACTCATTTACATTCTCCTAGGAGGCCATAAAGAGCATTGGCTGTGGAATTATACTGCCTGGCTTAGAAGCTTAGAATGCTAGTTCTACCTGTTTTTTTTTTTTAAATCATTTATTTTAAAGAAACTTTAGATGACATAAATGTTAGATAAAAAATATAGGGGATTCTCATATGCCCCACTCCCTCCCCTTCCCACACTTTCTCACATCAACGACATCCTTCATTAGTGTGGTACATTTGTTACAATTGATGAACAAATATTGAAGCATTGCCACTAACTGTGGATTATAGTTTACATTATAGTTTATACTCTGTCCCATGCAATTTTGAAAGTTATGACAAACTATATAATGGCCTGTATCTGTCATTACAATGTCATGCAGGACAATCCCAATGTCCCCAAAATGCCCCCATATTATTCCCTTTCCCTCTCCTCAGAATCTCTGGTGACCATTGCCTCCACATCAATGATAAAAGTTCCTCCTTTGCTAGAATAAAAATAAATCTATAGTAGAATAATAGTAAGTCTGCTCTAGTCCATTTGTCATTCCCCAATCTTGAGGATTTGGGGATGGTGATGACCACTCTGACTCTAATTGAGAGGGGGCTTAGATCCCATGGGGCAGATGGATGTAACTCTCTTGCTTGCAGTTGCAGACTCTCTCTGTTCCTTGGGATGAGTGTTGTCCATCATCATCACCTTGTTAGTTGTCCTGGGTAAGTGCAGTGAACTGGAGAGTAGATGTTGCAACTCTGTTGAGATTCAGGGCCCAACTAGCACATGAATAGACCAAAGGTTTAAGTACTAAATATAGGTTTAAATAGAAGGGGCAGAAGAGTCATGTGTAGGGAAACCACAAATGAGTCCAACTCTGTCACACTGGGGAGCATAAGTTCCAAGGTAAGGCCCACTGGCAGGGTGCCAAACTCCTGAGCTGTCTGCCCTGCCTATAGTGTCTGGATGTCTCTAGAACCCTCAGGAGCCCCGCTATTTGAGGCAATATTTACTGTGGCAGTCAATGAGATACTGCTGAGACGTGCATAAGCATAACCTCTGGAATGACCTCCCAACTCACTTTGAAATCTCTTAGCCATAAGAACTCATTTATATTTACCATTTCTGCCTTATGGTCAAGGTCTTTTTACAGGTGCATTGCTAGTTGGTGCTTGGTAGTAATCCCTTGTTGCCAGGGAGGCTCATCCCCAGGAGTCATGTCCAATGCTGGGTGGAAGGTTGTGCATTTATATAGCTCTACCTCTTAAAAGCCGTGTGCGTTTGGCAAGCTTCACGTGCTTCAGTTTTCTCATTGCTAAGATGGGGATAGTGGTGCCTGCCTCAAAGGATTGTAGTGATAATTATGTGAGCTGATGCATGTAAGATACTATTGACAGTGCTTAGTACATAGGATGAGCTAAAAAATATGTTAGCCCTTATGATTGCTACCACATGGTCCCTGGAGGCACTTGAGTTTGGTTTTCCTGCTTTTGGGAATCACATCTTGCAGTAAGTAGGAGAGGCTGGGGGAGCTGGGCACAAAGAGAAAACTTTGAACTTGAGATAAATTTATGGGGAATTGGCATAGACATAGGAGGGGCATATATTGGAGAGAATAGAGTGTAAGGTTAACCACTTTGACTTTTAAATCATATGGGCTTAATTCTTTGATTTGCCACTCACCAACCGTCTGCCCAAGCAAAGTTTCATAAACTCTCTGAACCTCTGTTTCCTCATCTGTAAAATGGGAACAATTATAGTATCTCTACTGAGACATACCCTAGCTTGACTTTCTTCCAAAAAGTAAAGCCTGAGACAAGGGCGTTTATGTAGAGAGCTTATTTTAGGAATGATCTCAAGAAGCAGGAGCAGGGGCTAGAAAGATTGTGACAGTGAAGGAGGAAAAGACAACATAAAGTTAAGTGTTACTGAGCTGGACACTGCTGAGGGCAACTGGGCCTGAGTCCCACTGGGAACTTAGGAGCTGTTCTAGTTTGCTAGGCTGCCAAAATGCAGATACCATGAAATGCTCTGGCTTTTAACAATGGGAATTTATTAACTTAAATGCTTGCAGTTCTGAGGCTGATAAAAGTGTCCAAATCAAGGCATCGTCAGGTGATGCTTTCTCCCTGAAGACTGACCGCCAGCCATCTGGACTCCTCTGTCACACAGAAAGGCACATGGCAGCGTCTACTGGTCTCTCCTTTCTTGTCCTGGTTTCATTGATTTCAGCTTCTTGCTTCTGTGGCTTTCTTTTCTCTTTGTCTGAATTTCATTCTCTTATAAAGGACTCTAGTAAGAGGATTAAGACCAACCCTGAATGAGGTCCTACTCACCCCAAAGATCCTACTTACAATGGGTCCACACCCACAGGAATGGATTAATTTTAAGAACATACTTTTCTGGGGTCCATGCAGCTTAAAACCATCACAGGATCCGGGTAGAATATCCCTCAGTTATTCAGGATTGCAGACTCAAGAAATGGAAAAGGGAAACAGTTATCCCTTAGCTCGGCCCCACTTTGGTCAATGGTTGCCGCTTGAGGTGCTTATTCCCTTGCAAATTCAGGTTTGTGCATGTGGAGCACCAAGTGGAAACCCCCAGACCTCTTGCACTGGCATCAGAGTAGTGCCAGGCAGAAAGCTGGGGTACATGGAGTAGCTGAGGCAAAGTGCTGCCAGTTTACACCTGCAGGAATGAAGTTGCTGCAATAATGGCTGTTCTTGGGGACAACTTCACTTGCATTTGCTCAAGAATATTTGCATAAAAGAAAAGTTGTTTCCTATCTGATTCAGGAATACCTAACATTAAAAGTTGACGCATACATGACACCTCCAAAAGTAATATTTAACCTTAGATGCTATCATTCATCCATTGGGGTGATATGTTGGTCTGAACATTCATGAAATTACCTTTAGAATTGTCATACATTTTCATGCTCAAGAAATCTAACTTGAGAGATTGCTCCAAAGATCACGCAGTCACTAATCTTTGTCCTATGAATGTGGCAGTAGCCTCTGGCCCACAGCAGTGAAAGCAGAGGCAGAGTGACTTGGTAGACTCGGAGTCCAGCTCTGGGAGCTTCAGTTGTGTTTCTGCTACAAACTTATTTATCCCTTTACCATCCTAAGTCTCAATTTTCTCATTTGTAAAATGAGACAGTTGGATCAAATGACCTAGAAGGTCCTTGAGAGCTCTGAAATTCTGTGAATGTGACCAGAGTAATAAAGCCATGAGCAGGTTTTGAGATGAAAATGGGGAAGGCAAAGAATGGGGTTTATTACTGAAAACAAACAACTGCACAATTCCAAAAAAAGAGCCAGGGACCCTGTGTCCTGGACCATAATGGGAACATCTGTTTGAGTCAAGGTTCCTTCTAATGCTTGTGTTCAAATTGGAATGATTTGTCTAAGGCTCTCAGGCAATGAATGAAGGCAGAAAGTAGAGTCTGCATGTCTGTAAGAGTCTGTAAATAGCTTACAAATCACATGCATTAGATAAACTTACAAATAACCCACTATCTTTTGTGGCTGCTGTATTCAGTGCATCAAAGAAATATCATCAAAAGTGTGCAAATGACCTAAAGCTTTGTTAATTTTTTAAAGGCTATTCATGGTGCCAACAGAGTAAGCAAGTAGTGTTTGTGACAATCCCTCTGGGCAGATGCCATGGTCCTGACACTTCTGCATGCTTGTGTCCTGCTTCCTTGTGTCCTGAATTTCAAGAAGACGGAAATGGAGGTTTGGAAGCTAATAATAGTATTGTCTCATTGGCAGGAGCTGGGAGGAAGCACGCCTGTGGAAAAACCATAACACCGGGTGCCTTGAGGCATCTGCAAGGGAAATCGGGAGAGAAATGCGCAGGAAGGACCACAGCTATCCATACAGGAAGGCAGGGACAATGAAAACACGTGAGGCCGAAACCCAGCCGGAGATTAAAAAAAAGAGAGAGAGAGAGATAGCAAAAGATATGAGAGCTTAGGTCGGGAGGATCAAAACCAGAGTCTGTTCGTCAGAAACTGGCTGGGGAATTCAGCAGCAACCATCATTTAAGCTAGTAGTTTCACCTCTGGGAATCTATCTTAAGAACATGCTCCCATTGAGAATATGACCTTTGTAGGGTAATTTGAAACAATCTAACTTTAGCAATATGGGGAGGAATAATTAAAATATCAATTACACCCTTGACCAAATCCATTAGAAATGGTGTTGTCCCAGAGTTCATAATAAAATGGAAATTTTTATGTTTTAACTGTACAATAATTTATTTCTTATTTTTCCAAAAGTAAGGCGTACTAATTACAGAGAATACAAACAGTAACAATACCAAAAATAAAATCAAAATAATTTATAATCCCACATCTAGAATAACCACTGTTGTATTTTGGTTTATTTCTGCCCATTCTTTTTTTTAAGGAGGTACTGGGGATCGAACCTGGGGCCTCGTACATGGGAAGCAGGCACTCAACCTCTGAGCTACAGCTGCTCCCCATTATTTTAAATGTAAGTATATATCTATATGTATATTTATAAATATGGGCTTTATAATATACATACCATTTTTATTAGCTTGGCATTTAAAACAGATGAAAAAAGTTAAATGCAAAATCACTTGTCATCAGATGAAATGTGCAAAACAAACAATAAGCTAGAAATATAGAAAAAAGACTGGAAGGAGATAAACCAACACGATTGTCTTTGTGAGGTGAACTGGAAAATGTCTCCACCACGTAGTTTTAATACTTACCATTTTTCATAGGATAAGTAAGGAAGTCTGCTTTCTTCCTGGATAAAGTGATTCCAGGTTCTCTAAGGCTGAACAGTGTTTCCGTTTGGGAAGGGATCACTGGGCGTCAGTGCTAACCCCTACCCTGAGATACGCCCTAGTGGGAGGCTTGCTCTGGTGGGTTTCCTTACTACAAACAGCTGCAGCAGGGACACGGCAGGGGGACATCAGTGGGGGGACCCCAGGCTGACGATTAGGAAACTACACTTTGCAAATCCAGATTGTATTGTTGCAAATCAAGTTTCCCGGCTATCCTGAGTCTTTAGTAAAGTTTCATTTTAATGTCCTCTACATGTGCATATCAAATTCCCCCTCCACTGACAGCCCTGGAAAATCTGGATGTGATTTTAATTTGGGAAGCAACTGGTTTCCTTAAAGAGTATGCATTATTTTTACAATGGCAAAGATAATAAACATTTGTTTAAGATATAAATAAACCTGCCGGGGGGGATATTTCTTATATTCACACTAATCTTACTGAGAAATACACTGTTCAGAAAGAATTGCACACCACCCATACCTTCACCCAGCTCCTCACTCCTTCCACCCCTGCCCAAGGCTTCATGCTACCTGGGGTCCTTACAGCCCACAAAGACTAAGACCCAGGTCGGCCAGGTGTATTGTGGCGGCCCTGATCATTCAGCTCTTTCCTTTGGCCTGAATTCTTCTCATTTTGCTAACAAGTCCATCCAGCAAAAGCAGGCCCAAATGGTTGTTTTATCATGGAGGAATTAGCCCTGTGCCCTACCTGGCTCCTTCACCTTCTGTCCTTCAGTCTAAATAATCCCATATCCTTTAACCTTTTTTTCATACGCCTTATTGTTTCCAACTCTTTAATATCTTCACAATTCTCAGAACCTCTTCGAGTCCTCCTCTTCCCTCTTTAATTACAGGGCTCAGACGCAATATTCTAGGAAGCGCTTGAGCAGTGCTCAGTAAAATGGAAAGCTTATCTCAAGATTCCTACATGCTGGGGTTTATGCAGCCCTCTCAGAGTCACACAGCATGGTCTTAAGCAGCAGCTTAAAAATGCCTTGTGACCAGCTTATTATTTGCTGGGAGCAGCGGCCAGTGGAGGTGGGCCTGGCTCAGCCGCCCCGCTGAGTGGCACAGCCATCCATGCTGGGCAGCCAGCTCCAGTGCCCACAGGTGAGCATGCACTTGGCAGAATTTGGGTCTCAGGAGCTGGGATCCCTTTTTGAGAATTTTCACCTCTTCAGAAGCATCTTCTTCTATCAAATGGACTGTCTCTTAGTCTTCTACCCTTTCCCCTTCCAAAATAAGAAAGAATCCACTATCATCATTTACATGTTGATGAAAACTCCTTCATATCAATCTATGTTTCTCTTAGGAATTCAAATTTTCAGCTCTTTTACTTCTAATTACACAATGAGAGTCTTTGTTCACTGTTGAGAGGATCTATCTATCTATCATCTATCTATCTAATCTATCTTATCCAATTATCTATCTTTGTCTATCCATCCATCCATCATCCTACCTCTGAGCTCATTAATCTGTTCCTGATAGTAACTTTGTTTTCCTAATGTTGGAATATGAAGGGGGGGGGCGGGGAACAAGACAGAAGGGTGTCAAGAGAAAGGAGTTGGATCTGGCTTCCTTTCTTCCTTCCTCCTTCCCTCCATTTCTCCTTTCCTTCTATTCATTCAACAAAAATCTGTTCAGTACCTGTTGCCCTCCTTCCAGGTCCTCTACCAGGTTCTGGGTTTAAAATAATGAAAAGAAAGAAACAAACAAAACCGAACAAAACCTCTACTCTCAAAT
>PVKH010029541.1:0-12650 GCA_004027955.1 Chaetophractus vellerosus | reverse complement strand
GCTTTTGACAAATTCCATCTTCTGGGCGGTGTAATGTGAGGGTTTTAGGGGGCGCTCTGGGATTGCGGGCAGAGTGTGTACAGTTTTCTGGCCTGACCTAGCAATCACCTTCTTAATATTTCTGCCACTAGATGTCAGTGGTCCCCTTTCTTGGTAGAGCGCATCATGGAAGTGAGCTGTGGGGAAAGCATACTCTCCGTGAAGATGTTGATGGTTTTGTTTTCTGCCCATTTTAGGGCTTGTGTTAGGGCAATTAGTTCAGGCTTTTGGGCTGAGGTCCTGTGTCCTAACAATTGTGCCCAAATCAGGGAGGTTCCTATAACGCGACCCCAGCATACCTGATTCCCTAGGTAATGAAGCTGCTTCCTTTCACATCCAGAGTGTGTTCAGCTGTTTTAAGTGGCAGGTTTTTAAAATTTTCCCAACAGTCATGCTGAAGTGGGGCTTGTACTGGATCTGGGAGAAGGGTGGCTGGGTTGAGTGCTTCTGTTTTGGAGAAAGTTACTGCAGGTGGATTTAGGAGGAGGACCTGATATTGAGTAATGGGGCTGTTAGAGAGCCAGTAGCCCAGAGGGCTGTTGGTTAACTGCCTTCCTTTTCCTGGCCTCAGGTTCTCAAAAGTAAAGATTAATTGGCTGTTAGTAGCTAGATTATAGACTGTCTGAGCCACCTCCATTAATTCTGAGAGGAGTTTCCCTTCAAATCTCTCCAATTTTTGCAATTTATGACAGATGTTGGGGACCCATTGGCATACAAAGGCAATATTAACAGCCAGAGTTTCTGGATCTAAGGGGGTATATTGCTTATAGACTTTTATCAGTCTTTCTAGAATGGCTGATGTTGACTCATCTGATCCCTGGGTTGTTTTCATTACCTTAGAGAGATTAGTTGACTTTCAGGCTGCGGCTTAGAGGCTGCTTAACAGAGTCTGGTGAAACCGCTCAAGGGTCTCCTTACCTTGGTCATCTTTATAATCCCAGTTAGGCCAATCTGTGGGGAAGACGGCCTCTATATGGTGGATGTCGGGGGTTGACTGGCCGTCTTGACCAAGAATGGTCGTGACTGCCTCCTGACGAATTCTCTCCCATTCTTCAGAAATGAATAAAGCCTGTAGAAGCTGCTGACAGTCATCACAAGTGGGATTGTGGGTAAAGAAAACAGTCTCAAGGAGAGAGATTAATCCCTGGGGTTTATCAGAAAAGGAGGGATTTGCTGTTTTTAATTATAGAGGTCAGTGGATGAGAAGGGAGTATAAATCATAAAGGGTTGGCCATCTGGCCCTGATCCAAAGCCTGCCTGTTGGAGTGGGAGGAGGGGGCTGGACGGTCTGACTCCAGCTCATTACCCGGAGACTGATAATTTGTGCCACAGCACATATGTGGGGGAGAAATTAGAGGAGGGTGACTAGAAGGAGCAGACAGAGCAGAGGGCCAGGGGTTTGGTAAGGTGGAGGATCCAAAAGGGGGCCTCCTGCTTCATCCTTCAGAACTTTCTTCTTTGGGGTTTTATCAGCCTTAACTGGCAGGACCAGATGGGGTCTACCCTGACAGTCCTCCAGGCAACTGCCTGAAAGGCAAGATTTTAAATTTTTTGGGATGGTGATCACAAGTTCTAACTATGAGTTAATATAAGGCATCTGGTCTGGGTGGAGGACATCATATACAATTTCCTGAACTGCATGAATAATTTGTTTGTTAGTAGTCCCTTCTGAAGGCTACCCTACTTCAAAAGTCTGCCACTCAAACTCGCACACAGTGAACAGTGTTCCGGGTTTGACTTTTGCACCATGGCCGACAGCTGTATTTTTCATTTCCTGAAAACTTTTAAGAAAACAATCCAGGGGGGTTAGGTTACATGACTCGGACTGACCCATTGTGTCAAGCAGAATCACGAGAAGACCAACACTTAACAGACAAGTCACACTATAGATACAAAAACAGTAAAATGAATCCAGAGGTTCCCAGAAAGGTCAGAGTGATATCTTGCCTCTGACCTTGACTGTAGACAATATGCCGCATCCAGCTGTCTGACAGCCCCGGCTGGATTGAGTCTTGCTTGACCAGAACAGAACAGGTGGTTCACTGGGCCAAATTGTCCAAGAGTTCTGGCTCACAGCCAGGTGATCCCGGGGCTAAGGAATATTTCTCAGAGGCCTTCCCCTGGGAGTCCCGGGTGGAGCCGGCTTCTATCTCGCTGGGGCCTCCAAATGTTACACGAGGAACTATTCAGAATAAAACCTGGCTCCCAGTTGATTTTTAGTACCATTTATTCAAGTGGCCGGGCTCATCACTTTTTCATAGGCGAGAGCCCTGAAGCAAGTTTTTAGCTAATTTTTATATTATTTTTGCAAGTACTGAAACCAACTTTTAGACAAAGGACTATGTGGGGGGGGGGGTCTTTCTTTGTGGTTTTGTTTGACTCACGTTGTCCTGGCAACCAGTCAAGCCAAGGAAGCTCCAAATGTACAGAAGCAGATATTTGCAGTTAGCTGCAGTAGGAACAGTTTCTAATTATTCTATTCTTGTTCTTCAAGCATAACTTTTCAGAAATTGGAGACAGTTGCCAGAATTGTACTGGGAAGGAAGGGGGGAGGTTGAGATGGTTCCCAGAATTGTACTGGGAAGGGGTGACCATAACCTTTCTCTGTAACATCCTTTCAATGGGAATTCAGATTTCCAAAGATCAGTCGGAGGCAGAGCTTCTTCAATTGGAGAAGAAATTACTACACACGGACAAACCCTCCCCTCTGACTGCCCTTTCTGCAGAGCAGGTGTAGGGAAGCATCTTCAAAGCGTTGGCTCATTTAGTCCTGATGAGGATGCTAGGAGGTTTTTCCTGCTACCACCCTACTTTTCAGAGGAGCAAACTGAAGCTAGAGCTGCAGTGATATTCCCCAGACACACAGCTGGTGTGTGGCAGAGCCATCACTGTGGAGGAGGGGCTGGTGTTCATCTTAGGAACAGCTTGTCCAGCAACTGTTTGATAGATTTGAAGGCCTGGTAATTTGTCAGGAAGATGTTTAGGTAGGCTTGGTTGTCTTGTTGGGCTTAAGGCACCATTAGCTCCATGAGTTTCTCCCAAGGGTTTGCCTTGTTGGTGTGCACCTGTCTTTTCCATGTCCTCTTCAGTGCCAACTTGTTTCCACATTGGGAAGGGACAGAGTAGGAGCACATGGTCTGCAGGTGCCCCATGAACCACAGGAGCATAGGGGTGGGAGATGCAGACCTGCTTCATCCAAGCCCTCAGTGGCATGGGGCAAGAAATGGGGCAAGAGTGTTTGAGTAGAAAAAAGTTCTTGGCCTCAAAAGTAAAATTGACATGAGAGAAAATTAGACCTTTACTATCTATCATTCTGGTAGCAGAGGAACTGTAGGTCTTCCCTGTTTATTTCTCTGGAAAGACCATGATCCCCATGAGTCTTCACAAATCATCCCCTCCCAGAGTTAAGGAATCCTCAAGTGGAGCTCAGGGTCTTGCATGTCAGAACTCAGAACCATTCATATTCAGGTTGCATGGTATTCCTATGGGAGGTATGGTCTGTTACAGACATGGAGGGAAAGGGTCTGCTTACATCTCTTCCTCCCCACTTGTGAAGCAGTGCATGGAAAATACTGAGATTGTAAGAACACCATTGAATGATGTTAAAGTTTGATGTAATTATGAATTCCAAAAATCAATATTGAATCATGCTTGTAAACTGATCTGTTCATCTGGGCATGAATAGGTTATGATTAGGGCATTGACTTGGCCACATCAGTAGGGCATTGAGCCCCCACCCCTCAGTGGGTGTGGTCTCAAGTATAAAAGGCAAGGCCAAAGACAGAGGGAGAAGATTTGAGGAGCAGATTTTTGAGAAGCAGTTCTGATGTTGGAGAGGAAGCTCCAGGAGAGTTGAAATGAACCATTGGCCTGATAGTCAGCAGTGGACCTTGTGGAGGAAGCACTAAGCCCAGAGAGAAACACAGCCCCAGAAAGAGAGGAACCCAAAAAAGCCTGAACCCTGGCAAACATTGGCAGCTGTCTTGCTCCAACACGTGGACTTTGGTGAGGGAAGAAACTTATGCTTTGTGGCCTGGTAACTGTAAGCTTCTACCCCAAATAAATACCCTTTATAAAGACCAACCAATCATTGGTATATTTGCAAAGGCACCCCTTTGACTGACTAATACAAATACTAAGAAACACACTAATTTTTCTGCCTTTTACATTAAAGGGAATTCTGAAAGCCTGCAGCCATGGTGATCCCTGCTCTGGCAAAGGGACAAATGCAAGGATTTCCAGGTAGGAAAAAGAACCTCACAGGGTCAAGGGTCTGATAAGAAGCCTCAGAGAAGCTGAAACCCAAATGGATTGTTGATGGGGCTCCATCTTGCACAGGATGATTACAAATCAAAGCACCCAAGCCATGCCATTTGTCCCCTTGTCACCAGTTTGGCCAGAATGGAGGAGAATGTTAATAGCCAGGACTGGCAGAAGCAAGGAACTGAATCCCTGCAGTTTTGGGGAAGTTCTGTGGCTCAAGCTATTAAATTTTCCTATGAAAGTATGTGACCCACTTATATGACACATGTAATTTGTTCCCTGAAGCTCTGTGGAAACATCCCCAGAAAGGAATCCCTTCCAGATCTGAGAGCAGGAAGAGCCTGAATCACTGCTATATGCAGTCTCCCTTCTGGAATATTATACAGCTGAATGGGGTCACAATTACTGGTCACAAAGTTTAAGGGGATGTGTTGTGTGAGTGTGCACTTTGCACAGGAACTTATGTCATAGAGTGAGCCCCTTTCCTTAAGAGACAAAACCACCCTCAATATGTGAAGATCTGCATGACTTTGAAAAGGTATGGACAGTCCCTCCAACTGCTCCAATGGACCCCAGGTTTCAGGGAGTGATAATAAAAACAGCAACAAAATACCAAAGTGTTAATTGTTGGGAGCCAACATACTGCCAGCACGCCTGTCTAGCTGCAAAGTCACTAGGGAAAGGTCATGCAGCAATAAGGAACTGCAAAGCAGTCCCCCAGTTGTTGGTTTCCCTATCAACCACAGCAAGAAATCTGTGTTTGTGCCTTTTATCTCACTTCTGTCTTTCTCTGAGCTTTTCTTAGCAGTAGAGAGCATACCTCTGCAAAAGATGTTGGGAGCCAACATACTGCCAGCATGCCTGTCTAGCTGCAAAGCCACGAGAGAAAGGACATGCAGCAAAGAGGACCTGCAAAGCAGTCCTCCAGTTGTTGGTTTCCCTATCAACCCCAGCAGAAAATCTGTGTTTGTGCTTTTTATCTCACTTCTGTCTTTCTCTGAGGTTTTCTTACTAAATTTCTAAATAATAACCAAGTTACAGCAAAACTGCTTTTGAGAAAGTTGTTAGGATTTGTAGAAAAAAATTACTTGGCCTCAAATCACCATTGTTCTGTGCTCACATTTTATAGATATAGAACAAGGACCTCTAGTAAAAGGAATAGAGAAGAAATGCTTCAACAAATTTTGCTTTTATGTAGAGCCAAGAAATCCTTGCAGTTAATCAGCCCCAGTGTAAAAAATGTCAGAAGATATTGGTGGAGAAAAAAACAGTTGGGACTCTTTTGAAACCTACATCATGTGAGGACCCTTTTGTAGTGTAGGTGGACATTGTGGACATGAAGTGGCGCTGTGGGTATTATAGAAGACAATTGTCTATTAATTCTGTACCTCGTACTAACATAGAAATGTAAAAAGGACTGTGATTGTAAACCATGATGCATAAATGGGAAATAACTGGTTAATGTTCTGCTAACCCAGAGAAAATGATGGGTGCACTGTGAACATAGTGTAACTTATCCCCTCAATTATAAAAAACAATGGTGTACCTTGGGGTAAGGGAAACAAAAAAATATGCATAGCAAAAACTAGGTCAGGGGAAAACAATGAGATCAGAGGAAAGGTATAAAAATAAAAATTGAGACGTGGCAAGGGGACTAAAAGGAAGAAGTAGTACAGAATAAGAATAAAAAATAGAATAAGAATAAAGTAGACTAAGAATAAGATATAGAATAAGAATTAAGATAGAATAAGAATAATAAGATAGAATAAGAATATAGAATAAGAATAAGATAGAATAAGAATAGGAATAAGAGATAGAATAAGAATAAGAATAAGAATAAGAATAAGAATAAGAATAAGAATAAGAATAAGAATAAGAATAAGAATAAGAATAAGAATAAGAATAAGAATAAGAATAAGAATAAGAATAAGAATAAGAATAAGAGATAGAATGAAGAATGTAGAATAAAGAAAAAAAGAAGCTTGGGCTAGCAAACTTGTGTGTTTGTGTGTGTGTCTGTGTGTTTGTCTTCTTCGCCGATGCCGATCACCTTTCGGTAGTCCCATTTAATGCCAAGGCTGGTCCTCGGCATTTTTTGGCACCCAACATGGGGCCCAAAAGTGGGAATAATTGTACAGGGTTGGATAGGCTTCTCACCTAGGGATCCGCGGTCCCCTCCAGGAGTGGTCTGGAGAAGAGAGACGAGTGAGTAATCTAAGAAGTTTTCATTTCCTTAAGCATAGGAAACTCGGGCTCCAAAGATAGAGGGCTCTTTGTAGAAGTTTTGTATCAACTCTTGAAAAAAAGAGGATGTTCAGTTTCTCGTCCACAGCTTGTAAAATTTTTAGCTTTCATTCAAGTTTGTTCTCCGTGGTTTCCTGATGAAGGTACTGTTAGCCATGAAACTTGGGCTAAGGTAGGAATGGAAATGAGAAAATTTTATCACCTAAACGGCCCCTCAGAAGTTCCTGTAGATGCTTTTGCCCTTTGGACAGTGATACGAGATGCATTAGGTCCAGATCATGAGTCAGATAAAGCTCCCTTAGCCAGCCTGCCTTTCCCGACAGAGGTTTCCGAGAAAGAACCTATGTGTTCACTCAAACGTGTAAATAGCTATGGCAGTCTGAAAGAATGAGAAGGCAAGCAGGTTCCCAGTCAGGGTGGAAGACAGGAAACATTAACCCCTGAAGAGGTAGCTGAACTAGAAAATCAGGCTGCGCAATGTCACTCAGAAGACTTAATTTTCCATGCTACTGAGGACAAGCCATATAATGCTTCGCTGTATGCTGCAGCTCAACAAATGCTGAAGGAAATTGCTTTACAGGAGCATAATATGCGCCATACCCCATTGAAAATAGCAGCTCTTGAGAGAAAACCCAGAAACAGGATTCCTGCTTTTCCTCCTCCTGGGTATGAGGATAAGCCCTAGAAAAACTCTGTAGCTGTCGTTCCTTTGCATTCTTCTCAGCCTCCTATTAGAACTCCTTCTATATTTGAAAAGGCTATTATGGAAGCTCAGAAATTGCACCATGCTTTATATATGTTAAATTTCCTTAATCTTAATCATAAGGGGGAATCGTCAGCTGAAAGACATTGGCAAAAAGAAAGGCGCCCAATGTCCATGGTTTTTTTGAAAGATATCTTAACTAACCAATGGAAAGGACCCGACCCTTTTACATGGGGACAAGGTTATGCTTGTGCTTTTCCACAGGGCACCTCTGTGCCAGTGTGGGTTCCTGAAAGATTTATCAAGCATGTCCCAAGAGCACCCGGTATTCCCAGGCGGTCTCCCATCCAAGTGCTGATTGGGCCCGACTCTGCTTGGCTTCCGAGATCGGACGAGATTGGACGCTTTCAAAAGAGGTTAATGGACAACAACGTGTCCAATCTGGACTTTGGCAACTTATGGCAGCAATGGGACTTATCATTTTCAAAAAAACATATAATGCTCCAGAATTGTTCTATGTAGAAACCTGTGTGCCTGCTCCTTATGTAATACTCTCTGATAAGCAACATGATCAGTTAATGATCACCAAAATTGGTGAAACATACAAAATTAGGCATGAAAAATATTATTTAGTAATTGTATCTCCCATGTAGAAGACAGTAAGACAATTGCCACTTTAAAACAACCTCCTTTTGTAATGGTTCCTGTAACAATAGATGGGCCATGGTACGATAGTCCAGGGTTACAAGCATTACAAGAAATTAACCACATGTTAAATATTAAAAAGAGATTTGTGGGGGCTATAATAGCTGGTATTACTGCCCTAATTGCCATTATAGGCAGTGTTGCTACCTCTGCCACTGCCTTGACACAAGAAGTCCATACTGCCACCTTTGTGGACTCATTAGCAAAAAATACATCTCTGGCATTGGCTGCTCAAGAAAAAATTGATAAGAAATTGGAAGCAAAGGTAGATGCCCTAGAAGAAGCTGTTACTGCTTTAGGAAATCAATTATATAGCTTAAAGGTAAAATTGCTATTAAAATGCCATGCTGAATATCAACGGATTTGTGTTACACCTAAGGAATATAATGATTCTATACATGAATGGGAAAAGATAAAAATGCATTTACAAGGTATATGGAATAATAGTGATATTAGCTTAGACCTTTCACAACTGCATAAAGAAATACTTGATTTATCTAATGCCAAACCTGTTACTCTATCTGCCACCTCCGTGGCATCACAATTTCTGGGAAAAATAAAAGGTTTAGTTACAGGTTCTAGAATAACCTCTGTGATCTACTCCTATATAGGAATAGGGTCTTAATACTAATACTCATTTTTCTTCTTCCTTTTGTCTTTCGCCAACTCTTCCAAGGGGTATGACAGGCCTCCATTGGCATTACTGACATAAAATTAAAAAATAAAAAAGGGGGAGATGTTGGGAGCCAACATACTGCCAGCACACCTGTCTAGCTGCAAAGTCACTAGAGAAAGGCCATGTGGCAATAAGGAACTGCAAAGCAGTCCTCCAGTTGTTGGTTTCCCTATCAACCCCAGCAAGAAATCTGTGTTAATGGCTTCAGCAGCAGTGAAAATATTATTATCATCTCATTCCAGATGCTCCTACAAATGTGTGAAAAGTGACTTTCCACCTGTCCAATAACAGGGTTCCCAGTGGGTGGCATTTTCGAGGGATGGAAGCATGGATGATTTTGGGTATGGGACTGTGGGCTACTCAGATGGCAAAGTGATGGGAAACCTCCCTATGAAGGCACCAGGGTAGGATCTGGGCCCTTTGGCCCACTTCTATGTTCTTAGGACTTGGTGCTGATAGGCCACCTGACATGCTCTCATCTGGATGCAGCATTAGCACAGACCTTTGCAGTGCTCCTCACCAATTTCCTGAATGAAGCTTTGTAAACACAGTGCCTATCAGGAGGTCTGGAGGCTTCCTGGTGATCATGACAGGGACAGCACTTCATATGACTTTTGAATGCACCTCCAGCCCTCATGGAGAGCAGATGGCAGGTTTTGGGCCCAGGAGTAATCTTTAGAATAATGGTTGTCCTCCCACTTGCCTTCCCACCAGCCCTCCATGACTTGAGAGTGGACATGAAGGGCCCATTAGTTTTCCAAGCCCTAGCAACATTCTCCTACCTGAGATGGTCCTGTTCCTCCTGCTTCCCACATGCTAAAATGAGGGGGACTTGTGGCTTCTTGGGCAGGATGCAGTGGTGACATGAGTTGAAGAAGGTAATCCTGGGCCACCTTATGTTACCTTTGAACCAGTGGCTTCATGGTTGAGGGCTGAGCCAATGTCTACAGAGATGAAAAAGTCTCATTCTCATAAATCCTGAAGCCAGGACTTATGGACTTAGGAATGCTGCGGAGGAGCATCTTTCTCTCTCAAGTGTCTCTGGCTAAGTGAGCTGGGTACTGGTCTGTCTGTGGAATCTGGGTGCCTGGTTACCAGAATTCCAAGTTCTATTTTGCTCTATCTCCAAGGAAGTGAAGTCACTTCTTTGCAACCCATTACATGACAACCCTTAAATGATAAATTCACCATGAAGATACCTAAAGACTGGTGACTGCACATCTTCCTCAACCATGCCATCCTGTATAATGGACACAGTTTCACAATCATATCCCTCCCCACAGATGCCTGGGAAGGGTGTATGCATACAGGGCTTCAGCATGAAAAGACAAAGCTGGATTGAGACCAGGCTACTATTTTTTGTCAGTTTTGTGATCCAGGGCATGTCATTGTACTTTCCAGCACCTCCCCAGTCTCCCCACCTATGCAATGGGAAATACTTTAGTTTCTACTTCTTGTGTCATCAAGTGTATATGAGATAATAACTGTCAAAGCCATGGGCTGGTTTCACAGTAGGTAACACAGAAACTCAGAGATGGAAGAATTATAAGAAGGGTTGTTTCATAACATGAAATACCACGCACATAACAGGGCTGGGTGTAGGCTGTGTGATCCTGTGAAACACAATTTCCTCCTTGGTCTAATTTCATGGTCTGCACCCACCATGAAGAGGGTGAAATTCAATGAAATTCAGTCTCTGGAATGAAATCTTCCAATGGCTTCCCATTATAGTTAGAACCATAGCCAATTGGCTCAAATTGACTGGTGTTATAGATAATCTAGATCAAGCTCACCTCACAGTCTGAGATTTGTAGAAGACCCCAAGGAGTTGTTCTCTGGGCACAGTCTCAAAGACAAATCCAATGTGGATGTATTTGTTAATGGAAGAGTAATGCAGGCAAAGGAAAGAGGGTACTCAGAGATTGCAAAAGGTTTGACCTATTCCTAGGACAAAGAAGTTCCCAGTGAAGCTGGAAATCGGGATGGAAGTAGCATGTTAGGTATGTCCTTATGAACAAAGCACAAAGAATGCCATGTGGAAGAATTGGGGCAATGGAGATTGGAAGTTACAAGGGTGAACAGAGGGACATGAATCAGGCTGTCTCATCACAGTCTTAGCAACCCAGAGATAAAGGACACATGATCAGCTCACCCAAGCCGAGGTCTTGAGCATAAACCATGGGTGAGGAGGTCTGCCTCGATATCTTCCTTTCCTCAGTGCTGGTGCTATGACAACCATCAGGCTCCTCTCAGTGTGGGAGTGCTGGCTGGAGGGCCCAGAGCCAACTAATTAAAAAAAAAAAAAGTGTTGATGAAAGTCAGTGCCCAAGCAGAGCATCCAGCCCTAATGTCACAACTCCCCATGCCTGGGTTAAGTTGGGTGGAGTTAACTACTCCATATCTGGCAGCTCATGGTGGTGCTAGGAGTGACACCTAAGGCTATCTTTTCTTTTGGCTGCCTCACATGCATACAGTCATTCAGCTGACATTTTCAGAATGCCTTCCATTTATCCAGCAACACAAGAGAGAACTTTGGGCATCCTCCATGCCTTCTTGCAGCTTACAGCAGGGAGGAAGTAAAGATGGTTTATTAAAAAGGTAAATGATGACAGATATGAGGAGGAGCTCCTATGAGAACACAGAAAGTTACCCTCTCCAGACAGTGTACAAATAAAAGTGGAGTTCATGGAGGGGTGATGTTAGTGGTGAGTCACTGTGAATTATGAGATGGAGGGCCAGACATGGTGGGAATAGCATGCATGACCGGTGGGGAACATGAGGAAACGTATTCTACACCAGGCTTTGAGGTTGTGTGATGATGTTGGACTTCAAAGGAGATGAGGGAGGTGATTGAAAATATAGGAATGGTATGAAGATTAATATACAGGGGAGAGTTGGGGGCAAGATGGTGTCAGTTTAAGTGGACACTCACAATCTCTCTCACAAAAGATAGCTGATTGGGTCAGAATCCTGCCCAAGTGAGCTGTTCTGGGAGCCCACATAGCAGGAGCCTTTGGGGCATCAATCAGGAGGGAGCTGGAGAGGGATATAGATTGCTCAAGATAAAACTGTGAGTTTTTAGCCCTGTGGAAATCATGTACAGCCAAGCCCCACCCTCAGAACAAAGAGCCAGTGTGAGCCCCGACTCCCACCAGCCACCCAGCAAGAGGGATCATTCTCTGAGAGTGGGAGGGTTCTGGCAAGAGGCAGAAAGGGGTTTCCTTTCTGTGGATTCATTTGCTTGGACCCCCTTAGAGCTTTTGGGAGAACACCAGCCAGCTTGATGTGGCACCAGGCTGAGGGGAGAGGTGGATCTGCTGAGGAATCCTGATTTACCTAACTGCCCTAGGGTACAGAGGCTTGGTCTGGGAGAGGGTGGAGTCAGCCAATTTAATAGTTCCATGCGGAGGACTATCAGAATTTTTAACTCCCCAAAGGTAGTCAGGCAGTTTTCAAGAGCCTATTTAGGGTCTCTGGGAGGAGGGGGTGGTCTAGAAGATGCTTGAAAAATCACTTCAGTGTGGTGCATTCAGTCATCAGAGTCCCATTTCTAGTCCAAAAGGGAACTCAACCTGACCAGGAGAGGGGAGTGGGGATCTGTTTGTATATCCTGCTAAATCCAGCAGCCCTAGGAGAGTAAAATCTGCCCAGGGGAAAAACTAAGTGGCTTTCTGACCCAATTGGAAAGGTACCTCAGTGGAGGAAGTTTTACCTTGAATATATGAGGTCCCTAGTTCATTTCCAAGCTCCGCTAAGAGTAGTGATCCACAGGGATATCTAACATCCAGCTGATACCATAGGACAGGGAAATCATAGACATTATTTTTATACTAGCTTCTTTTGGGTCCCTTATTTTTCAAAAAAAAATGTTATTTAAAATTTTTAAATTAATTATTTATTTATTTTTTATATATCTATATACATTTTTAGGATACATTGATTACCCAAATGTTACACAGAGATTCCAGGAGTACCCATATGCCACCCCCCACCCCTCCCACAACCCCCCAAATGCACATC
>PVKH010029540.1:0-12648 GCA_004027955.1 Chaetophractus vellerosus | reverse complement strand
TGTTCTTTTTTTTTTTTTTAAATCTCAGGAGCTCGCTTATTTAGTTATTTCTTTATTCATTTATTTATCTCCCCCCCCTTGCTGCTTGTGTTCGCTGTGTCCATTTGCTGTTCATTTTTCTGTGGCTGCTTGTCTCCCTTTGTTGCACCAGCTCCCTGCGCCACGCAGGCCCTGAGCTCCCCGCACAGAGTGGGCACTCCTTCACCAGGAGGCCCTGGGATTGAATCCCGGGGCCTCCCATATGGTAAACGGGAGCCCAACCAATTGAGCCACAGCCGCTTCCCCAGTGTTCTTGAAATCCATTTTGAGGTCATTTACTGGACCTGGACTTACAGTCTTTGTTCTTGGAACAGTATAATTAGAGGTGGAATCCTCAAGCCCTCCTTTCTCCCATTTTTCTGTGACCAAAAATGTGTAACTTAGGTGGGTGTACTATATTTAGATGAGAACTAAGATGACATACAGATTGGAAAACTCCTACAAGATATTTTTTTTCCAGGGGCCGGCTGTAGCCCAATTGGTAGGGCGCTGGTTTACCACATAGGAGGCCCCGGGTTCAGTTCCCGGGGCCTCCTCGAGCGGGCAGACTGCCTTGAGAAGGCAAGCCGCCGCGAGCAAGCAGGCTGCCACGCGATGAGCTGACTCGGCGGGTCGCCGCGGCAGGGGGAGACAAGCAGACACAGAAGAACGCAAAGATGAACACAGCAAGAACAACAGAAAGGGGGGGGGGATATATAATAAATAAAAAATAAATCTTTAAAAAATAAAAAGATTTTTTCTGCACAGCTTTTATTTTTACCCTCTGATGTCCCAGTTTTGTCCTAATGACATTTGTTCTCCCTGAGCTACATACCCTAATCATTTATTAAAACAAACAAAAGAAAAGCCCCACAAACACCAAAACTAAATATAGAACAGCAAAAATCTGCATCCTGTCAGAGATATATTTCAAATTAAGCAGTGTATTATTCCAGGATCTTAAAGAATGGGTTTATAGTGATCAAATTCTCCCTTATTTTTGTTTCATTATTGAGGGATCAAGCTTTTAAAGGATGTGTCACAAACACCATGATTGGCTTTAAACATTTTTTTTTTATCATATTATTCTAATAGGCCAATCCTATTAGGCACAGTTTTTGTAATATAGTTTAGAGTGGTCCGTAGCAATCCGATCCAGAAGACCTGGTCAGTCCTCACTTTCCTGAGCTCAGGGAAGTCTGTGTCCGGACCCCACGCATGACCGAGGTTCTTCTGGAACAGCAACCTCTATTTATGGCGCTGGAGCATGTGCCTTCTCTGCTTTCCTGCCTTATGGATTTCTCTGTGTACCAGGTGTTTATTGAACAGCAGTTCTGCTTATGTATGTTTATATGAATTCCTGTCTAGACAGAATTACTTTAAAATCATCAATACGTGATACAATATTGATGTATTGAATCACGAGTAGAAGCTCCGAGTAGAAAAAAGAAATATAAGTGTACCAGAGGAGGAAACATTTGATTACTTACAGATAATATGGTCGTCTACTTTGAAAACCCAGGAAACTCAACTGAAAAGCTATAGAACCAGTAAGCGAATTTAGGAAGGTAGTCACAAAACAACTAGTTTTATGAATGACTGTTTCACCTCCATTCTGCCTGCCCTTAGGCAGCCTCCCCTCATTATTTGCCTTACATTCACCCATTTCCTCCAATTTACTGTACTTCCTCCTACCAATGTTGCTACCCTTTGCCAACAGGGGATAATGGACATTTTGAAAATTCTCTGCCAATATGATGAGCAAAAATTGATATCTTACTGTTTTTCTCGTTTGGAATTCTGTAATTCTAGTGAGATTGAGCTTTTAAAAATAAGCGTATTGACCAGCTATGAATTGCTTGTTCATATCCTTTGTCTTTTTCCTACTGGATTGTGTCCTGTTAAACTCTTAAATTCTTTATGCATTAAGAAGATATTACAGATATCTTTGGTTTACCATTTGCCTTTTAAATTTGTCTATAGTATATTCTGATAATCAGCTTTTAAATTTTGCATAGTACTCACAAGAAAATATATTTAGAATTTAATAAATGATGAAGATAGCAGCTATCAGTGAAAAAATGATGGATTATTTAATAATTACATGCACGTGTTTTTGTGGGTGCTTCTGTGGTTTCACTTTTACATTGAATTTTTAATCTATCCGAAGTTTATTCTTATCCATGCTGAGAAATAAGGTGCTTATTTATTTTTCCCCAGTGGTTATCCATTTATTTTGTGTTTTTTCCCCCCAAAAACAACATTAAGCTCCTACATTAGTTCTCATGTAAAAGTTAAACTGGAAGTTGCAAGAAAGTAGGAAAATATAATGGAAAAATCTTCCAATTAAAACCTTGCATAGAATAGGATGAAAACAGGGTAAGGAAGTGTTTATAACAGAAATGGGAATATGTTAAGGACTGGTTAATATCGCAGCCTGTATGTGTTCATAGCAGTGAATGGGAACTTTCATCAAATTCTAATATTCCATGTTCATATATTAATTGTATCTTTCCCTTATTCTGCTTCTTGTAAACCATTTTATTTCTAAAAAAGAGTCTAGTCTTCTGCAGAAAACAACACTTACTGCAGAGTGTTCTTCATTAGCAAAGTCACCTAAGTAGAGATTTTTGTTAATAGAATTTTAAGTGGGTGGTAAAATTGGTAGGAAGAGTAGCTTTTAAAATAAAAGTATTGCCAGAGATGAAGTCTTTTCATATGACTTCTTTAGCGTTTCAAAAGACATATTTGGGAGCTAATTCATTATCTAGTATGAAAGAAAAAATTCAAGGACATCATTTTATTGAAAGATTTACATTTTCCTTAAAGCAGTTTGAAGCACTTGAGTATTCAAGTAGGTATACTCTCTTGTCAGGCTCTTCTAAAACATAACTGCAAATCTAGTAAAGTCTAATGGGAATGTGTATCTATGCTGCAGCAATGTCATATCAAGTTAAAGTATACTGACATTTTCTAAACTTCTGCTCACTATGTTAATAGTATACTTTTAACTTAAAAGGATGTGGGATGCTGTAAATGAACCCCACCTCAAGTTAATAGTGAATAGGATCGATTTGTCCTGTCCTCTGAAATTTGGTAGCTGTGCAGTGCAACTAAATTAAGTAAACCCATCCTAAAAGGTCCTTAAGTAAACTGTAGTTTAAATTCTAGCAAATGTGCTTGCTGCTTAGAATCTCTTTATTATATATCCCCCCCTTTCTGCCTGTTCTTGCTGTGTTCAATTTTTTGCGTTTTTCTGTGTCTGCTTGTCTCCCCCCCGTTGCGGCGACCCGCCGAGTCAGCTCACTGCGCGGCGGCCTTGCCTGCTCATGGGCGGCTTGTCCTGCCATGGTAGCTTGCCTTCTCAAGGCGGTCTGCCTGCTCAAGGAGGCCCTGGGAACCAAACCCACGGCCTCCCATGTGGTAAACCGGCGCCCTACCAATTGAGCTACAGCCGGCCCCAGTTTAGAATCTCTTTTTACTACTCAAAGTACAATGTGGGATCAGCAGCATGTTTGTCACCTAGGTACTTACTGGACATGCAGAAATCTCAGGCACTCCCCCCGCCCCCTCACCTGCTGACTCAAGATGTGCATTTTAACAGGATTCCCAGGAGAGTCGTGTAGACATTAGAGTTCCTAGGTAAATAGTTTGGATTCCACGTTATTCCATACAGATCATTCTGTCAGTCAATATTGCTTTAAAAAAATTTTAAAATAAAAATAAAATAACAGTATGTGAAATAAAAAGTTGTCATACTTTGAAGTTATTACACACAAATGTTAGCTTGCACATTTACATTTATCTTGGGTAATTTCAAATACTAAGAAACTTTAATTCCATTTGTCAATTACTAGAATGTGAATTTAGAGCAAAGGGAGTCTATATATATTAAAGCTGTTTGCTGTCAAATCTTATTGATTCATACTTACCTAAAGATTATACTGACTTAATTTTTATATGAATGCCTCCTGTTTATATTATTAATACATATGCATGCATGTATATGTAGTACCTTTACATTTTAAGTAAGTTTTTGAACTATAAATACATTAATTTGATTAAATAATTAAATTTATCTTAAAACACATACCAGCACAATAAAAGAAAATGATGATCATGCACACCCTGCTGCCCTAACTACTGTTAGCAGCCTTGCAAGTTTCAGTTTTCAGGATTTGGGGATGACCATTATTTTTGTAAAACTGATATGTGTATACTCATTACAAAGAGCTCAGACCTTGCAGAAAAAACAAAAGATGAAAGTTAGGGAAAAAAAATCCCCATTAGAATAACATTAGGTAATCAATATTAACATTAGTTTAATAACATTTCAGAACTGTAAATAGCACAGATGGATAAATAGAATACTTTAATAAGGATATCGTAGGTTTTTTTCAGCTCACATTTATTTTAATGTAATAGTTGAAAAGGATATGAATAAAACTGATGGAGTTGTGGAACTTGAAATCTTTCTTTGCCTGAGGAAATATTTTCTAAAAGATATCTCTAATGTAAAAAAAGAAAAAAGAAAAAAAGATTATGAAAAACTTTTAGGTTCGAATAGTTGTCTTTTTTTTCCCTCCATGTTTCAATTTAGAAGTACCCCTAATTTAGAAGTGTACCCAGTTTAGAAGTATCCTTAATTTAGAACTCCCTAATGTAAAGATGAGAACTTTACCACTTTCATATTTCTCCATTTTGGTTTTAGTTGTGTTGCTATTTTTACTTTATCCCAGTTTTATAACATTTGTGTTCTATTGTATGTTCCATAGATATTTTGTACTATTCTATATCTGAATAACCTCAGCTTTAGTAAGTTTTCTAGTTGGAGTCATCTCATGACTGGTTGGAATTTATCATCAAATAATTTTGTTTGTTTGCTTTTTAAGAAGTGCTTATGGGTTCTCTTCTGCCTGAATTCTCTCTAAGACTATTGGCCTATTCCCTTTTTATTTGAATAGCGTCTTGCTGGGTTTGATGTTCCTTTTAGGCACTGCTCTGTTTTCTGTTATTGAAGAAGCATGAAGTCAGCGTGATCCCTCCCTCTCTCCCAACCTGCTACTTAATTTGCTTTTCCTATCAGAATGTCAGAAAAATGTTTTTCTATCCTTGAGATGAAGTAATTTAACTGGGATATGTCTTAGTGTTAGTGTTCTGCATCTGGTATTCATGTGTATTTTCTCAGTTTGTGGATTCAGTTCTTTATTTTGGCAAAATTAATTTGAATTATATCTCTTTGTTTCTAAACTTTATTTCAACTTCAAAAAAATAAAACACAAAATACAACTCAACAAATTGGGAGCATTACCCCCCAAAATCCTATTTAGGCACATTTATCTGATTTAATCCTAAAAAACAAATTCAGTTATTTCTCCAGTGTTGGGATGCATAAATGAGTACAGACTGGTTAAATGACCTGGCCAAGGTCTCCTTGTTAAAGAAGAAAATGAAAACAAAACAAAAAAAATAAGGCTTGATCATATTCACATGTCATAAAACTAAATACCATATTCTTTTCTTTTCTTTTTACTTTTAAGTACCTTCTTTGTGTTTGCTACAAAAGTACTACAATATTACTGTTAACTACAGTCTATAAGTTACATTAGTTGTGTTTTTCCACGTGTCACCATGTTCCTACGACCTTGTACTGGAAGAACAGTCTTGTGTTTTTATTAATTGGCGATGTCTTCTTCTACCACCAAAATCACTATATAATCAGTCCCTGGATTATCCTCTAGCTATTTTTCAATTGACATTAACTTCCCTAGACTACCCCTTTTAGCCACAATCACATTTATAAATCAGCAGTATTATTATATTCTTTATAATATGCTACCATAAATTCCATCCATTTCCACATATTTACAGTCAACATTATTAAACATTCTACATGCATTGAACATCAACATCCCCTTCTCAACCCACATTCTATCTCCTACTAACCTGTACTCTATAGTTTAACTCCATAGGTTTATTCATTGTATTTAGTTCCTATCAGTGAGACTATACAATATTCTTCCTTTTGTGTCTGGTTTATTTTACTCAACATAATATCCTTATCCATGTTGTCATATGCATGCCAAGTTCATTTCTTCTTATATCTGAATAGTATTCCATTGTATGTATATACCACGTTTTGTTTATCCATTCATCAATTGATGGGTACTTACGGTGTTTCCATCTTTTAGCATTTGTGAATAATACCACTATAAACATTGGTGTACAAATGTGTGTTCGTGTTCTTGCTTTCAGTTCTGCTGAATATGTTCCTAATAGTGGGATTGCCAGATCATAGGGCAGTTCTATATTTAACTTCCTGAAGAATTGCTAAATTGTCTTCCACAGAGGTTGAACCCCTCTACATTTCTACATTTTTAATAGAGAAAAAACGTAAAGCAATTACTCATGTGCTGATGACCAACAGTGAAGGAGTGTTTTTTCTTCACATTCTTTCCAGCACTTGAGGTTTTCTGGTTTTTTTTTTTGTTTTGTTTGTTTTTTTGCTTTTTTTTTTTTTAATGGTCATTCTATAAGGCAAAAAAGATGTCTCATTGTAGTTTTGATCTTTAAGTTATGGGATATCCGATTCTTCCAGCACTGTTTGTTGAACAGACTGTTCTGACCCAGCTGGGTGGGTTTGACAGCCTTGTCAATCACTGGACCATAGATGTAATGGTCTACTTCTGAACGGTCAGTTCAGTTACATTGGTCTATATGCCTGTTTTTATGCCAGTACCATGCTGTTTTTACCACTGTAGCTAGGGAATCTGATTTAAAGTCCGGAAGTGAGAGTCCTCCAATTTCTTCTTTTTAAAGATAGTTTTGGCTATTTGGGGGCCCTTAGCCATCCAGATAAATTTGATAATTGGCTTTTCCAATTCTGCAAAAAAGGCTGTTGGAATTTTTTGGGATTGTGTTGAATCTGTAAGTCAGTTTGGGTAGAATTGACTCCCTAATGATATTTAGTCTTCCAATCCATAATCACGGTATGTCCTTCCATTTATTTAGGTCTTCTTTAGATTCTTTTAGGAATGTTTTGTAGTTTTCTGAATATAGGTCCTTTATGTCTTTGGTTAAGTTTATTCCTAAATATTTGATCATTTAGTCGCTGTTGTAAATGGAATTTTTTTCCCTGACTTCCTCCTCAGATTATGCGTTACTAGTGTATAGAAATACCACTGATTTTTGCGTATTGATCTCGTATCCTGCCATTCTGCTGAAATTGTTTATTAGCTCTAGCACCTTTATTGTAGATTTTTCAGGACTTTCTAGGTATAGGATCATATCATTTGTGAATAGCCAAAATTTTACTCTTCCTTTCCAATTCTTTTTCTTGCCTGATTGCTCTGGCTAGAACCTCTAGTACTGTATTGAACAACAGTGGGGGACAGTGGGCTTGTTCCTGATCTCAGGGTGAAAACTTTAAGTCTTTCACCATTGAGTACAATGTTAGCTGTGGGTTTTTCCATATATGGACTTTATTATGTTGAGAAAGTTTCCTTCAATTCCTATCTTTTGTACTATTTTTATGAAGAAAGGATGCTGTATTTTGTCAAATGCCTTTTCTGCGTAAATTGAGTTGATCATGTGGGTTTTTTTCCTTTCATTTATTAATGTGGTATATTACGCTGATTGATTTTCTTGTGTTGAACCACCCTTGCATGCCTAGTATAAAACCTACTTGATCATGATAATTTAGTGTGTTGTTGGATTCAATTAGCAAGTATTTTGTTGAGGATTTTTGAATCCATATTCATGAGGGAAATGGATCTGTAGTTTTCTTTTTTTATAATATCTTTATCTGGCTTTGGTATTAGGGTGATATTGGCCTCATAGAATGAGTTTGGTAGTGTTCCTTCTTGTTCAAGTTTTTGGAAGAGCTTGAGTAAGATTGGTATTAAATCTTCTTTGAATGCTTATTCACCTGTGAAACCATCTGGTCCTGCGCTTTTCATTTTGGGGAGTTGTTTGATGACTTTTTCAATCTCTTTACTTGTGATTGGTTGGTTAAGGTCTTCTGTTTCTTCTGGGGTCAACGTAGGATGTTTGTACGTTCCTGGGAATTTTTCAGTTTATCTACATTGTCTAGTTTGTTGGCGTACAGTTGTTCATAGTTTCCTCTCATGATCTCTCATATTTCTGTGGAGTCAGTAGTAATGTCCCATTTTCATTTTTATTTTATTTGTTTACATCTTCTCTCTTTTTTTCTTTGACAAAGGGTTTGTCGATTTTGTTAGTCTTCTCGAAGAACCAACTTTTGGTTCTGTTAATTCTCTGTTGTTTTTCTGTTCTCAATTTCACTTACTTCTGCTCTGATCTTTGTTATTTCATTATTCTACTGTGTTGGGAATAGTTTGCTGTTCTTTTTCTGGTTCCTCCAGCTGTGTAGTTAGATCATTGATTTTTAGCTCTTTCTTCTTTTATAATGTAAGCATTGGGGGCTATAAATTTCCCTGTCAGCACTGCCTTTGCTGCATTCCATAGCTTCTGATAAGTTGTATTCTCATTTTAATTTGGCTCAAGATGTTGATTTCTCTTGCAATTTCTTCTTTGCCCCTGTTATTTAACAGTGTGTTGCTTAATCTCCATATATTTGTGAATTTTCCCTTTTTCCACCTGTTGTTGATTTCCAACTTTATTCCATTATGATCAGAGGAAGTACTTTGTATAATTTCCATCTTGTTGAATTTATTAAGATCTGCTTTTTGACCCAACATATGGTTTATCCTGGAGAAAGATCCATGAGCACTTGTGAAGAATGTATGTTGTGCTGTTTTGGGTTGCAATGTTCTGTATATGTCAGTTAGGTTTAGTCCATTTATCATATTATTCAAGCTCTCTTGTTTCTTTATTGATCCTCTTCCCAGATGTTCTATCCAGAGCTGAGAGTGGTATATTGAAGTCTCCAACTATTATTGTAGAGACATATATTTCTCCCTTCAGTTTTGCCAGTGTTTGTCTCATGTAATTTGGGGCATCCTGGTTAGGTGCATATACATTTATGATAGGTATTTCTTCCTGGTGAATTGCCCATTTTATTATATATTTAATCCATTGGGATATATATTTAATCCATTGGGTAATTTAATCCATTAACATTCAGTGTTATTACTGTAAAGGCAGTTAATTCACTCATTTTGACTTTTGGGTTTTATCTGTCATATTTTATTTTTACCACTTTCTTTACACTTGTAGTTACCTTTATTGGTATAGTCTTAATTTCTCAACTCTCTTCTAAGCTTCTCTCTCCTGTCTTTTCTTTTCAGGCGGTATCACTCCCTTTTTTGTAGAGAGACCTTTTTGCAAAGCTGGTTTCTTGGTTACAGACTTTCTCATTTTCTGTTTATCTGTGAATATTCTAACTTGCCCTCATTTTTGAAAGACAGTCTTGCTGGATATAAGATTTCTGGCTGGCAACTTTTCTCTTGCAGTATCTTAAATGTATCATACCACTGCCTTCTTGCCTCCATGGTTTCTGATGAGAAATTGTGTATCCCTTGTATGGTATCCATCACTTTTCTCTTGCTCCTCTTTGGCATTTGACATTCTGATTAATATGGGTCTCGGAGATGGTCTGTTCAGATTTATTTGGATGGGAGTACATTGTGCTTTTTGGACATGGATATCTATGTCCTTCAAAAGGGTTGGGAAATTTTCTACCATTATTTCTTCAAATATTCCTTCTGCCCCAAACTTGACAAAACTGTCACATTTAAAGAGATTGAGTCAGTCATCAAAAATCTCCCAATTGAAAAATATCCAGGACCAGATGGCTTCACAGGTGAATTCTCCTGAGCATTTTAAGAATTGACACCGATTTCGTTTAAACTCTTCCAATAAATTGAAGAGGAGGGAAAATTACCCAGTACATATTATGAAGCCAATGTCACCCAAATATCAAAGCCAGATAAAGACACTATAAGAAAAGAAAATTACAAACCAATCTCTCTATTGAACATAGATGCAAAAATTCTAAACAAAATACTTGCAAATAGAATCTGACAGCATCTCAAAAGACTGATATATCATGACCAAGTGGGATTTATTCCTGGTATGCAAGACTGGTTCAAAGTAAGGAAATCAATCAATGTAATACACCACATTAACAAATTGAAGGAAAAAATCCACGTGATCATCTCAATCATGTAAATGCAGAAAATGCATTCAGCAATATCCAGCATCCTTTCTTGATAAAAACACTTCAAAAGATAGGAATAGAAGGAAAATTCCTCAATATTATAAAAGGCATGTATGAAAATCCCACAACCAACATCGTACTCAATGTGGAAAGGTTGAAAGCTTTCCCTGTAAGATTGGGAACAAGACAGGGACGCCCACTGTCACCATTTTTATTCAACATTGTGCTAGAAGTTCTAGCTAGAGTGATTATAAAAGAAAAACAAAAGGCATCCAAATAGGAAAAGATTAAGTAAAACTCACTCTTTGTGGATGACGTGATCCTATATTTAGAAAACTCTGAAATGTCTATGACAAAGCTACTTGAGCTAATAAATGAGTTCAGCAAAGTGGCAGGATACAAGATCCACATGCAAAATTTAGTAATGTTTCTGTACACTGGTATTGAACAATCTGAGGAGGGAATCAGGGAAATAATTCCATTTACAGTAGCAACAAAAAGACTCAAATATCTAGCAATCAGTTTAACCAAAGAAGCACAGGACCTATATGCAGAAAACTACAAAATAGTGCTAAAAGAAATTTAAAAACCACCTACACAAATGGAAAGATAGTCCATGCTCATGGATTGAAAGGCTAAATATCATGAAGATGTCAATCCTACCCAAACTGATTTATAGATTCAATGCAATACCAATTAAAATTCGAATAGCCTACTTTACAGTAGGCAATTGGCAAATTCATTTGGAAGGGAAAGTCCACCCGAATAACCAAAATCATTCAGGAAAAGAAGTGCAATGTGGGAGGAATTTCACTGCCTGACCTTGAAACATATTACAAAGCTACAGTGGTCAAAACAGCATGGTACTGGCATAAAGATAGACACAGTGATCAGTGGAATAGAATTAGAACCCAGAATTAAACCCTCACCTCTACAGTCAACTGGTTTTCAACAAACCTACCAAACCCGTGGTAATGGGAGAAGACAGTCTCTTTGTGGTTCTGTTGCTTATGGAGAACTGGATATCCATACCAAAAATAATGAAAAAGAACTCCTCTCTCATTGCCTATACAAGAATGGATCAAAGACCTAAATGTAAAAGCCAGGACCGTAGAACTACTAGAAGAAAATGTAGGGAAACATCTTCAGGACCTTCTGGTAGTTGTGGTTTCTTGGACCTTACACCCAAAGCACAAGAAGCAAAAGCAAAAAGTAGATAAATGGGAATTCCTCAAAATTAAACACTTTCACACCTCAAAGGACTGTCAAAAGAGTGAAAAGGCAGTCCACTCAATGGGAGAAAATATTTGGAAATCACATATCTGATAAGGGTTTAACATCCATGATATATAGGGAGATGCTACAACTCAACAGTAAAAAGACAAATGACCTGATTGAAAAATGGGTAAAAGACTTGAATAGACATTTGTCCAAAGAAGAAATAAAAATGGCAAAAAAAAAAAAACCGAAAAAAATGTTCAATGTCGCTAGCAATTTGGGAAATGGAAATCAAAACTATAATGAGATAACATATCACACCTATTAGAATGGGCACTGTTAAAAAGACAAGTACAATTTTGAAGAGGATGTGGAGAGACAAGAACACTTCGCTCTTGGTGGGAATGCAGAATGGTACAGACACTGTGGAGGACTGTTTGGCAGTTCCTGAAGAAGTTGAATATAGACTTGCCACGTGACCCAGCAATACCAGTACTGGGTATACGCTCAGAAGACCTGAGAGCAGTGACATGAACAGACATCTGCACACCTATGTTCATAGCAACATCATTTACCATTGCCAAAAGCTGGAAACAACCCAGGTGACCATCAACAGACGAATAGATAAACAAATTGTGGTGTATATACACGATGGAATATTATGCAGTTGTAAGAAGAAATGAAGTTGTAAAGCATATGACAACGTGGATGAACCCGGAGGACATTAGGTTCAGTGAAGCAAGCCAGACACAAAAGGGCAAATACTGTATGATTGTGCATATGAACTAAATATATTGTGTAAACTCATGGAGTTAATAATTAGACCATAGATCATCAGCAAATAGAATGGGGTTAGAGAATGTAAAGCTGAGGGTTAACCTGTGCAGAATTGGTAACAAGGATGTGCCGAGGACCAGCCTTGGCATTCAGTGGGACTACCGGAAGGTGATCGGCGTCGGCGAAAAAGGCGCACACACACACACAGACACACAAAGTTGCTAGCTCTGGCTTCTTTACATTTTTTTAATTCTTCCTCTTTATTCTACATTCTTCATTCTATCTCTTATTCTATCTCTTATTCTTATTCCTATTCTTATTCTTATTCTATCTTATTCTTATTCTATATTCTTATTCTATACTACTACTTCTTATCCCTTTGCCACATCTCAATTTTTATTTTTAAACCATTCCTCTGATCTCATTGTTTTCCTCTGACCTATTTTTTGCTATGCATATTTTTCTATGTTTCCCTCATCCCAAGGTACACCATT
>PVKH010029539.1:0-12642 GCA_004027955.1 Chaetophractus vellerosus | reverse complement strand
TCATTTGACATTCAGCAAAACCCTTTGGCATTCAACTGGTTTAGGGAATTCTAAAAGAAAGATGATTTAGTCCAAAACTCTTGTTTAACGAACAAAGAACCTGCCTCAGAGACTCTCAGCCAATGCTAATGTCCAAATGAGATGAGGTCATTTACATTAAAGATCCAAATCTGAAATCCTCCTGGTGCAACAGAATTGAACGAGCAAGCCTTCCCCTCAGAAGACAAGCAAAATGGTTGGAAGGAGGAGTTTTCTATTGACATGAAAGAGAGAGTGCATTTAACTTTGAATCTAGAGAGGCTCACGTTTATATCATTGGTTACTTTGTGAGTCCACAGTGAGCTAAGTTCCACATGGAAAAACCTGGTCTGTGGTCCTCACCTTAAGTTGCACATACTCAGGATCAAGGCAAGGGTACAGGACATCCATAGAGCAGGCACGACGTTGTCACATAAGCTGCTTGTAGATGCAAAGGAAAGATAGTCCTCTGGTGCGAATGGAGGGATCTAGGCTCCTGCTCCCCACCAAGGCTCCATACCCCAGTCCCAGAATAGCAACCACTAGGGAAATCCTTCGAAGCCCTAGAATTGAGCTGCTGTTCCTTGTAAAGTCAAGGATTTTGTTTTCAAGTCAGAAAACTTTACACCATTTCTTTAGCTGTTCTACACATATTTGCTTAAGAGAGTCCCTGGTAATTGTCTTAATGGTAATTACATGCTTGGGGCAGTTGACATCCACTGTTATTTTTTCTGGAAGTGAGGAACAAGGGAAGGGAGTAAGAAAGGAGGAGGGAGAGTTGTGAGATAATGAAATCCTTTTAATGAGAGAACCATGCCGTTAACCTAATTAAACTGTAAAGTGGTATATTAAAAAAATCCAGGTACTAAATGGAAATGAAGAAATATATCAGCTGAGACAGCAGCACTTCTGGGAAACCTTCTGAATTCCGAATACTCTGACATTGCAGTGTCCGATTCTCGCAGTTATCCTTTGTCCCCTGCTCGGCCTTGCACAGAGGTTCCTTAAACTGACCTGCCCAGTAAGGCTTGAAATACAATGTCCATATCAAGCCTCCAGGAACCCTGGAATGTATCCTGTCTGTTTAAGAAGCCAGGCCAGTCAGAGGGATATGATGGGCAAGCAATGGCCATAGGCTCAGGAAGAATGTTCTCTGCTGGCCCTGCTCCTAACAGCTATGGACCTGCCGCCTTGTGCGGCATTGTGGCTCCAATCCCTTTACCATTTCTGTGAACCCATCTCCTGACTCCCGTGTACTTTCACACCCTCTTAGGAGGATTGGCCTTGGGCTATTGGAATTGCTTTGGTCATAGGAGCCAAGAGCTTGAAAGTACTTGGGAGCTTAAATCCCATGGGACGGCCCTTAGCCACTGACTGACTGATGCACAGGAGTTTGGCAGCCCAGCTGTCATTGCCTCAGTCAGAGCAGACTCTGAGGTGCAGCTTGTGCTCCAAGTTTCCTGTAGGATCAGGTTCAAGCTATTGCCCACAGGACTTTGTCTGAAGTCGCACCTTTGCTTGGTTTCTTCCCCTTCCCTGTTTTGCTTCCCCCATTTCTTTACTGGATTCTCTTGGGAGACTTTCTTTAATAGATGCCTCTCCTCAGAGCCTGCTCCTGGGTCATCTAACCTAAGATAGGAACCTACCATCAAAGCACTGGGCCTCAGTTCCAAGATCCAAAACTTAGAGGTAATGCCTGTCCTAGCAAGTAGTAGTAAAAGCCAGCCTGGTGATGGCACTGAGACACTGTACAGGTACTTAGAGGGCTTCTTCCTAATTTCTTTTTTTTTTTTTTTACTTTATTTCAACTTCAAAAAACAAAATGACAGACTAAAGGAAGTTTAACAAATTATGGAAACATTACGTTAAAAAATCCTGTCCAGACAAACTCAATTGTTTCTCCAGTGCTCCAAAAGATGAATAAATGCACACAGATTAGTTTAATGACATGACCAAGGTCTCCTTGTTAAAGAAGAAAATGAAAAAAAAAAAAGTTTGATCATATTCACATCTCATAAAACTAAATCCCATATTCTTTTTTTTTACCTTTAGCATCTTTAGCATTGATATAGTACTTTCTTTGCCTTTGTTACAAAAATATTACAATAGTATTGTTAACTATAATTATAAGTTACATTCATTGTATTTTTCCCATGTTTCAACATATTCTTAACACCTGGTAATAGAAGAGCATTCTTGTATTTGTATTATTAACCACAATCCTCATCTACCACCAAAATCACTATATTATACAGTCCCTAGAGTATCCTCTAGCTGTCTTTCAATCAACATTAACCTCCCTAGACTACCCCCTTCAGCCACAATCACATTTATAAATCAGGAGTGTTAGTTACACTCATTATAATGTGCTACCATCAGCTCTATCCACATCCATATATTTACAATCAACCTTAGTAAACATTCTACATACATTCAGTATCAGCTCCCCCTTTTCAACCTACATTCTGTCTCCTATTAACCTTTACTCGTTAGTTTAACCCCATAAGTTTACTCATCTTATTTAATTCATATCAGTGAGACCATACAATGTTTGTCCTTTTGTATCTGACTTTTTTCACTCAACATAATGTCCTCAAGGCTCATCCATGTTGTCATGTACATCCCCAGGTTCATTTCTTCTTACAGCTGGTCAGTATTCTACCATATGTGTACCCCACATCTATCTTGTTTCTCCATTCATTGGTTGATGGGCACTTAGGTTGTTTCCATCTTTCAGCAATTGTGAATAATGTCACTATGAACATCAGTGTGCAAATATCTGTTCATGTCCTTGCTTTCAGTTCTTCTGAATATATTCCTAGTAGCAGGATAGCCAGGTCATAGGGCAATTCTACATTTAGTTTCCGGAGGACTCGCCAAACTGTCTTCCACAGAGGCTGCACCATTTTACATTCCCACCAACAGTGAAGGAGAGTTCCTATTTCCGCACATCCTCTCCAGCATTGCAGTTTTCTGTTCTGTTAATAATGCCCATTCTGTGAGGCATGAAATGATATCTCATTGTAGTTTTGATCTGCATATCCCTAATAGCTATTGATGTTGAGCATTTTTCATGTACTTTTTGGGCATTTGTTTTTTTTGTGTGTTTTTGTTTTTGTTTTTAATGTACGGTCCAGGGATTGAACTCGGGATCTCGTATGTGGGAAGCCGGCGCTCAACCACTGAGCCACATCAGCTCCCCTAAGTTGGTTTTTTTCATTTGTTTGCTGTTTGTTTTTTTGTTTTGTTTTTTGTTTTGTTTTGTTTTTAAGGAGGCACCGGGACCCAAACCTGGGATCTCCCATGTGAGAGGCAGGCACTCAATCACTTGAGCCACATTTGCTCCCAGTATTTCCTCTTTGGAAAAATGTCTGTTCAAGTCTTTTGCCCATTTTTTTAATTAAGTTGCTTGTCTTTTTATTGTTGAGTTGTGTGCTCTCTTTGTATAACATGGAAATCAAATGCTTATCGGATATATGATTTCCAAAGATTTTCTCCCATTGAGTAGGCTGCCTTTTCAACTTCTTAACAAAATCATTTTTAAAAAAAAACTAACTTTATTTTTTTATTTATTTTTCGGTTACATACTCTTAAACAGGGATGTGTTTCATTTTGACTTCATTAGTGTTGACAGGAAAAAAGCATAAAAATGCAAAATATTGTTGACTTAACCTGAACATACCTGCATTATCTATTATTGACCAGTTTGTGTTGCCAAAAAACTTATTCCTTGACGTTAAAATGGAGCACTTAAAAATATTGTTTAAAAACAAATATCTAGGGGCCGGCTGTAGCCCAATTGGTAGGGTGCCAGTTTACCACATGGGAGGCCCCGGGTTCAGTTCCCGGGGCCTCCTCAAGCGGGCAAACCACCTTGAGAAGGCAAGCTGCCGCGGGCAGGGCAAGCCACCACGAGCAGGTAGGCCGCCATGTGGTGAGCTGACTCGGTGGGACGCCACAGCAGGGGGAGACAAGCAGACACAGAAGAACGCAAAAGATGAACACAGCAAGAACAAGCAGAAAAGGGGGGCATATGTAATAAATAAAAAATAAATCTAAAAAAAATATATCTACACACTGGTCTTTGCACAAATAAAGGTATTTATACTTTTAAAGTATTTAAGTCCATAATTGTATTAATATACATGCCTTCTTATGTATAAGGAGGTCAGACCAAATAAACACTGTACAGTCCAAAAAACCCTTCGTGAATAAGTAGGTTTATGATAAAAAATACAGATATTGTGTGTATTTACAAATATCATAGATACACAAATTTGGTCAAATACTGTAAAGAAAAAAAGTGGTTTCACATTCTAATAGCCAAAACAACCATCTACCTTGCTCAAAGCAAATAAAAAAACTCATAATGTAACTCCTGTAGTTTAAGACTTCATGACAGTATACAGTTGATAGAGTGGAAACTGTTGAACAATTTTTTTTTTAAGATACAGTAGATGGAAACCCAATCACTTGAGCCACATCCGCTTCCCTGTTGAACAAATTTTACAGCAAATGTTTTCTAGACTCAGTGCAGGTCTTCAAAAGCAAGAATTTGAAAATATCATTTATTGGAGTCATACAACAATGACAAGCAATGTCCAGCTTTGTGGTGTTCGTATGGGTGCCTAATTCATCAGAAACAATGCAAAGAACTTTTGGCTAGTAAGAAAAATAAGTTACAAAGTGCAATTAAATCCCTGTAAATGCAATAATGTAAAAAATATGGATTTATTTACTTTAATACACATTTTATATATTATTTTGAGACAATTAAAAGAAATAAGCATGCCTGGAGACACACACTTACAGACAAAGAAAGAACTGGGAGGAAGGAGTTTGTAAATGAAAGGTGAGTAGGGTATTTGATCACTATAATTATCTTTCTAGCCAGTCTTTTTGTTTTAACTCTTCTTGAAAATTCTAGCTAGTAAGATGTGGCAAAAGTACAACTGTGTCTTTATGGCTTAAAACAAAGCATACTTGAAAAATGGAAAGGGTTTCCTTTTTTATAGAACCATTACTTTGTTCATATGCAGGTACTTCAAAAGACTGGAGGCAAAGCACCCAACCCATCCTCTCCAAAATATTTTTCAATCATTACTATTATTAACAAAGTCATTTGAAGCACAAGAGTATTTAATTTTGAGTAGGTCCCATTTATCTATTTTTCATTTCATTGCTTGTGCCTTGAGTATAAGGTTTAAGAAGCCACCACCTTCTGCAAGACTTTGAAGATGTTTCCCTACATTTTCTTCTAGGAATGTTATAGTTCTAGCTTTCTTTTCACACCAGTGCCACCTACAAAACTGAGAGTGGAGGGTGGCATCTTGGTAGGATGGAGCCCCCACTCTCTTTCTGCAGACGTGCACTGCCACCCTCACCCAAGTTGCTATTCCCCATTTTCTCTATTTTGATCACGATCACTAATTAGCTAGTCCTTTTCACTCATAATCAAAGACAGGGAACTTATGTAATAAGTCCAGGGCTTTTATGTTTATTGCCGCTGGTATACACCTTCAAAGAAAAGCAGCAGACTTATAGGTGATGGAGGTCTGTTGGTTTAATGGGTAAAAGAGGAATTTAAGAAACTTCAGAATCCCACACTCACTCCATTACTGATTCACTAGAGCCTTGACACGCTCATTTGACACCTCAATATGTCCATTTCATCAGTGGCAGAGCCATTAATATTTAGAGGCAGTGTACTAGGTGCCTGGAATTATTCTGGGCAGGGCACTGACTTCCTCTCCAAAAACAGGGCAGATATCTGGGATGCACCCACAGCAGTATGATCAAGAATAATTAATATAGACAAGTAAATATGTATAAGTCTGAATAATGCAGGGCACTTAGACACCTCACAAATGGATACTGTGTAAATGTCACGCAGGATGAGTAATAACAGCTAAGGGCAGATGGACAAGCTTCCAGCAGATTTAAAGTCTCTGTCAACCTGAGTGAGCTAAAGTAAGCTTTTTCTTGATAGTTCATAACCGATGCTTTGTTTTTCTGGCTGCCTAGATGGTGGAGAGAGACAGAGAAGTGGGCAGCCTCAACAACAAGCTCTTGAGCCTGCAAATTGACATCAAGAATCTACATGATGTCTGCAAGAGACAGGGGAAGACCTTCCAGGACAGTCAGCTCTGTGTAGAGGAGGCAATGATGAACAGCTGCCACGTAAGGGATTCAGCAGCTGCCACCCACCCCTGCTCCCCTGACTCCCACCTCTGCTCCCTGGGGCCGGGAAAATAGAAAGTTCTTCCCTTGGTCAGCCACGAGCATTTACTGAGCAGGCAATGAGAGATCATTAAACACGTACACTCTAACACATACGCACAGAAAACAACATCCTTGACAGCTATCTCCAAGGTCATCTACAGATGAGGCCCTGTCTTTTCCTTCTCTGGTTCTTACACTCGGATTTACAGTACCTGAGACCCATTGCCTTGAAAATACCAGATCATAGGTATATACATAAAGTAACCTCTCCTAATAGATCTCAGACAAGCTTCCAAGTCAACCATGAAAATAAAAACTTCCTCCTGCTCCAAGATATCACTGTTCATCGGTGCAGCAGGTTCTGTCGTTGCCCACACCTGAACTCTGCCTGCAAGCTTTTTTTTTTAATGCAGGAACCGAATCCTAGGACAAGCTGAACATGCTGAATCCCTCTAGAAGCAACCTTCCACCAGTGAGATAGGGAGGTGGTGGCTTAACTAGCCCATCTCCCTTGTCCCTCAATCAGAGATTCTCTGAGACACTGTCTCCCAGACTTCCCCAAGCCGATCACAAGGGTAATCGGCTTGATAAAACACCCTTTATTAACTTCCTTCCCTTCTCTGTCTCATGCCCCCACTCCCCTAGCAGTTTCCTCATAACTTCCCGAATGAACTATACTCAGTTCCTTGTCACAGAGCCTGCTTCTGGCTATTTCCAGCCGAGACTATCAGTAGCCTGTGTCCTATGCATGTGTAAATGGTAAGACCTCCTGCTATGATCATCTTTCTTAAGATTGTGGTTTTGAACTAATCTAATCTGTAAACTAATCTGTAGTCTGGGCAGTTCAGCAGCTGAGGCAACTTTGTTTTAGTCTGAGGTTTGTTTTTTCTCTCTCTTTGGAGATTGTAAAGCTACGGTTTTGAAACCAGTTCCTAAATTTATCAACATAAGCTGCAGATCCAGCGGGGAGATCTTTTCCCACAGCTCCCTAAAAACTTTGACTTTCCAAGAATTCCTTACTTGTGGTCTTCATTTCTGTTTAGGGACTTGAGGTCTTGGTAAACATAAAGCAGGCACTGGTTGCGTAGACCCATTGCTGGACCTCCAAGTTCGCCTCTAAGCTGCTATATTAGCAGCCAGCCTGTCCCTCAGTGTTTGTGGTCAAGAATCTGTGCTCCTTTAGCTGTAACTGCTAGAATTCTCCCGGGATTCATCCCCTCACTACAGAAGCCACAAATGCTGCTCTGCGATGCCCTAAAAATCCTACAACACAGCAATTCTACCTCAACTTATGGAGCATGGCTGTCCTTACCCTAGGAAGTCACACATATAGGAAAATCCACTGGTCTTCCCAAGCGGAGCTCAGGAAGATTATCATAATTTACTTCTTTGTAAATATTAACATTTTAGGATATTTTTACCATGGCAGTTACAAGTTTACTTATTCACCCAGTCAGGGAAGGTCGTGTGGCTTATAAATGTACCTGGCAACTTGGAAGAAAGAAGATATTAAATCTCGTTTATTATCCTAATTGCCCAGAAAAAAAGGTCTAACAGCTTGAAACCAGCTTTAAAACAAGCTCTTTTTTTCTAGCACTTAGTATAAAATTTAAACTGCAGACTGTGCATACAAATACACAATTGGATGGAGCCTTATACATACCCACTCAGAAAATCCCTGCCATGTCTGCCTTCCACGAGGAAATGTAATGTGGGAACAAAGGAGAAACCCAAGATTTTCTGAAATTTTTACTTATATCTAGCAAGAAGCTGGGAAAATAATCAGGAGGTCATAGTTTGGGACCACGGGTAGATGAGAAAACCAAAATATTTGATCAGATGTTACGTGTAACTAAAGGAGTAAGAGTGGGTGATGAGGAAGGAAAATGTTAGGACCTTTGAATCAAGAATATCTTATGCTCCAAAAATCAGGAACAGGGTTTTGACTAGGGTAAGACAAGAGAGGTACATAGGGTGCAAAATGTGTGGGGGGGGGGGGCTCTGACTCTCCAGCACCGACCCCATACTTGTGTAACCCTGGGTCTGAGTGCCTCCTTAAGATTTGCACCACACTTGCCTCATCCTAGTCCTGGCACTGCCCAGGAATCAAAAGACTCTCAAAGTGAAAAGAGAAAAGAACAATGGAGATATCGATAAAATGATCCTACCAGAAAAGGGAAGGCCTTTTTGAGCAATTTTCCCAGGTCGCTTTGACCCCAGTGGTGACTGGGGGAACATACTCTGACATTCCGTTGAGCTCATATTGTCAAACTAATCTTCGGAGTGTATGGAGGACATTATTTTTAGCATAAAACTATGTAAGGCAATTTTGATTCCTTCAGATAAAAGTAATTACTTGAATATATAAAGAT
Source organism: Chaetophractus vellerosus (assembly GCA_004027955.1). Lineage (NCBI taxonomy): Eukaryota > Metazoa > Chordata > Mammalia > Cingulata > Chlamyphoridae > Chaetophractus > Chaetophractus vellerosus. Next base: position 4,030 of record PVKH010029539.1, on the reverse strand, counting down.
TAATGGATTCATAATGGAAATTATCACACATAGATATCATTTCTGAGTCATTGGGAATGAAAAGCAAAAAAATTTTAAGTGAATCTGCTCAGGACAGTGCTAAGTACAGTGTGGGATCCTGGACTGGATCGTGGCACAGAAAAAAGATATTAATGGAGGTACTCATGAAACCTGAAAAAGGCTTATAGTTTAGCTAATAATAGTCTACCAGTGTTAATTTCTTAGTGTGGATAAATGTACCATAGTTGTATAAGATATTATCATTAAGGGAAGCTGAATGTAAAGTACACAGGAACTCTCTGTTCTATTTTTGCAACTTTTTTCTGTAAATCTAAAATTATTTTCAAATAAAAACTTTGTTTTAAAAAAAAGTGACTCTCTGGTAAGCAGAAGTCAGTAATAAGAAGAATGCCTAAACCACGAAGAAGTGTACAAAAGAATTGCATGATTCTCAAACACACAGTTCTATTCTCTACCAGAAAGTACAAGAAATGGAATTTGTAGAAGACATAAATGGTAACAAATAAACCTGCCTGGTGATATAAGGCTTAACTAGAATTACAAAGAAAATATCTCACTTAACAAAGATAGGGAAAGAAGTTGATGACAATGACTGGAAAATGACAGTAAGACTTTCAGTTCTTAAATGGAAAAAAAAATCAGCAGGGATCCAGTTATCAGAACAATGGCAACCTGTGACAGAAGAGCATCAGAGCAAACTAGAATAGGGAATAAAATGGTTAAAAAGTATTTTGAAAAACTGGCATTAGGCAAATCAGCAGGGCCTGATGACATACTTCCAAGACTACTTAAGGAATTGGCAGGTGTTATTATATAGCAGCTAGCGATTATTTTTGAGAACTCAAGAGGATAAAGAAAGTCCCTGTAGACTGAAAAAGGGTAAATGAAGTGCTCATCTTTTTAAAAAGGAAAAAAGGACAATCCTGGTAATTATAGACCTGTCAGCTTAACTTCAATAACAGGGAAAATATAGAACTTAACATCAATCAATTAGCATCAACTCAAAAAGCACAAAGTATTGGGTGGAAACCAATGTGACTTATCAAAAGGCAAATCATGCCAGGCCAATTAATTTCCTTCTGTGATCAAGTGGCCATGTAGACAAGGAGGGAGCAATAGCTATAATCTCTTTGACCGTAAGCAGGGATGAAAGGTTGACTACATTGGGAACAGATTCCTGTGGACAGGCAGTGCTCTCCTTCTTTTCAGACAGCTCAGTCCTGGATGGCACCTGTCTGAGAAACATGGTGGACCAGGTGACCTCTGGAATCATATCCAGCTCTGAATTCTCATTTTAAGAATTCATCTTATTGCCACAAAACCACTTCCAACTTGTTTATTTTCTCCAGATCTCAGTGTAAAGGTCAAAGAAGAATTTAATGAAATATTCGTCTTCACTAGAGAGAGAACAAAGAGAAGTAGCAGCAACAGCGGTGAGAAATGCATCAGTGCATTTGTGATGCTGCTCTTTGGCACATATGCAAGTGAAATGCAGGCTGAATCCCGCAGTTTCTCATTTTCTATTCATTTAGAATTAATAAAAAGAACCTTTTGAATACTTAAGGATAAATAAGTAGAAATTTATTAGGTCTCAAATAAGTCTAGGCATTTCTCCAAGCCTTTGAAATTTGATTCGTCAGAACCAACAGGTGTCTACAGTATCCAAACTTTTAAAATTCCCATCCAAGAAAGCTCTATTTAGTTTCTTTTCATGTAAAAATGATTCTTGGAGATTTATAAACAGACAAATTAGGACAAGTGCTATGTTTGCCCTGTTGGGGAGGATTTGAGTGAACCCTGATCATTTGGATGGTCCCTTATGTTATCTCAGACCAACAACAAACCCAAAAGAGTCAACGTGACCTTCCTCCGGGGAAGAGAAATTGTTAGCAGTCTGCCAATATCACTGCCAGGCTGCTAAACTTTGTGCACACCACCTAAGAAAAGACATTCTCTGTCCCTCAGGAAGCTTTTAAGCCAAAGAGCAATTATGAATAGACCTCAGGATAAGTGGTGTACAGGTACTAGGAGGGGAAGGAAGTCTGAAAGAACTTCTTTTAAAAGAAGAGCATTTCGCTCATTCTTTTGGGCAGTGACAAGACAATGAGGATATGGAAAAAAGGGAAAGCAGAGTATGAATACATAACAGTGAAGACAACAAAGAAGACCACAGTTGGTTTTCAACTGGGTCATACATGTCCAAATCAGCCGTTGCACACTCACTCTAGAAACACCAGCTATCCATTTTCTTTTTTTTTTCCCCTGTATCCATTTTCTTAATTCCCAGACATCAGGTCCTTCAATGAACCTAAGGAAAAATATATATATACATATATATATATAGGCAAAATTTGATGAGGATTTCAGTAGGTATTTGCCTCACTAAAACAAGCCCTTATGAATTAATCCTACCTCAGGTTGTTCACTCCTTTGCTTTAAGTTCTGTCCACATTAAGCACTTATTTGTGATCATGTCTTTTTCTGAGTACCTTCTCCCCATCACGCCTCATCCAGCCTCACTTGTAGACACAGGAGTTGGGCTCCTGAGAATGTCCCACTACACAAGCACAGACACACACACACACACAACACACAAGTTATATACAACGCACACACCACACATCACACACAACACACACACACACACACACACACACAAAACTCCCAACTCCCTCATCACCCACACAGGTGAGTTGTGAGAATAGCAGCATTCCTATCTTGAAAAGAATGAAAGCACTTAAGTAAAAAATGTTTAATATAAATGTTGGCAGTTATAACTATACAAAGTACATGCAAAATTCAACTTTGTCTGGCTTAGGAAAGAAGTACCATCAACCTCCCTCCAGCTACCCACACCAGATATTCAGGTCAAGAGTTCAGCTGTTCCTTGCCCCGGACTTCTTTTGCCTGGTGACCAGCGAGGTCCATTACTCTGTCTTCTTGATTCTGAGTCATTTAGGATGAGAACCTCCAGAAGAGTCGGAAAAGAGTCACTCCTACTGAGATGACACAATCAGCTATTGTCTTTCTGGTTCTGAGCTGGGTTGAGCCTTCTTTACCTTTTCTGTACTGCCATTACCCATCCTCACTAGAGAAGATTTTCTCTGAGTCCCAGCTCCTACTAAATCAATCCCATTAAAATATCAACTCCCTCTCTCCAGTTACTCAGGGCAAGAATACCTTGGAGTCATCCTGTCTTGCCTCTTTCTCCCACCATCCCACACCTAACACAGCAATCCTGTGGGCTCTACTCTCAAAACCTATCTCGACTCCAACACCTTCTCCCTGCCTCTACTGCTGCCACTTCGGTCCACACCACTGTCTTTTCCTGCCTGGATTCTTGCAGCTACTTCCCATCCAATCTCCCTGCTTCGTCTTTGCCTCTGTTCAGTTGATTCTTAGTAGAACAGCCAGCGTGCCCTTTGTAAATCTAAGGGAGATCATTTCACTCTCCTGTTCAGTACTCTGCAATGGCCTTCGATCTCACCGAAAGGAGAAGCTTCAAATCAGTCAGTCTTTAGAATGGACTGCAGGGCCCTAAGGGATCTCATCTCCCTTTCCTTCCTGATCTCATCTGGCTCTACCCTGCCCTTAATACACTGCTGCTGCCAGAGCAGAGTGGCTGGAATCTCCTTGTGGCTCGTCAAACATCACCAGGCAGGCTCCCACCTCCAGACCTTTGCTTGGTGTGCTCTCTCCCTGGAAGTTTCCTGCTACAGATTTCCACCTGCCTTCTTCCCTCATCTCCTTCAAGTCTTGGCTCAAATATCACCCTGTCACTGTGCCTCTCCCTGAGTGCTTAATTCAAAATGACAACCTCCTCCATCTGGCATTCCTCACCACTCTCCCTTGCTCTACTCTCCTCCATTGCCCTTTTTAGCTTCTAATAAACTAAATAATTTACTTGTTTCACTTATTGTCTGTCTTCTTATTAGATGCAAACTCCATGAAGGCAGGTATTTGGGCTGTTTTATACACTATTGTATCTCCAGTACCTATACAGTGCTTG
>PVKH010029538.1:0-12642 GCA_004027955.1 Chaetophractus vellerosus | reverse complement strand
GACCTCTCCGAGCGGGCAGACGGCCTTGAGAAAGGCAAGCCGCCGTGGGCGGGGCAGAGCCGCCGTGAGCAAGGCAAAAAGCCACCACGGGCAGGGCGGAGCCCCCACGGGCAAGGCAAAGTCACCCGTGAAAAGCGGAGCTGCCGCCTGCGAAAAGCGGAAGCCGAGCAGCCCGCAAAAAACATGGAGGACTGCTGCCCGCAAAACATGGAGCGGAGCCGCTCGTGGGAACGGAATGGAGCCACCCTCGAACGGAACGAGCCACCGCCGTGGAGGGCCGACTCGGCGCGTCGCCGCGGGGACGGGGGGAGACAAGAAGCAGACAGAAAAACACAGAAGAATGGACACACAGCAAGAGCAAGCAGAAAGGGGGGGGGATATGTAATAAATAATAAATAAAAAAAATCAGTAGTGTTATACAGTAGTAATGAATAATCTGAATAAGAAATTAAGAAAATAATTCAATTTATAATAGCAACTAAAATAATCAAATATCTAGGAATAAATCTAACCAAGGATGTTGTAGCTGAGATTATTTTATGAATCCCAAAAAAAGAAAGGTTATGTTTGTAAACTAATTTATTCCTCTGGGTGTGATACCCTTTGATTACATTAAATTCAGCTGAGATGTCTTTGTTTAGATTAATCTTTAGAAAGATTTATTTATTTCTCCCCCCACCTTGTTTTGCGCTTGCTGTCTGCTTTCTGTGTCCATTCACTGTGTGTTCTTCTGTGACTGTCTTCTCTTTAGGCGGCACCGAGAACCTATCCTGGGACCTTCTGAAGTGGGAGAGAGGCCCTCAATCTCATGCGCCACCTCAGCTCCCTGCTCTGCTATGTCTCTCATTGTCTCTCCTCGGTATCTCTTTTTGTTGCATCATCTTGCTGCACCAGCTCTCCGCACAGTCCAGTACTCCACGCGGGCCTGCACTCTGTGCGGGCCAGCTCACTGCGTGGGCCAGCTTGCCTTCCAGGATGCCCCAGGAATCAAACTCTGGACCTTCTATATGGTAGACGGGAGCCCAATCGCTTGAGCCACATCTGCTTCCCTGATTAGATCATTTGATAAGATTGCTTTGGGTTTTTGATTCCATTAAGTCAGTGGGCGTGACTCAGATTAAGTCCCTGCCCACCCCCTTGCTGGGTCTAACTCACACAGACACACAGAAGAGAGAGTGCTGTCATTTTTTATCCTGCCATGTGACAGAAAGGAGAAGGCTTAAACAGCTGAGGCCCCAGGGAAAGATGAGCCATTTTGCTTGATAGCTTACAGCTATCTACAAACTATACAACATTACTCAAGAAATCAAAGAAGACCTAGATAAATGGAAATACGTTCTGTGTTCATGGATTGGGAGACTCAGTATTAAGATGTCAATCCTACCCAAAGGGATCTACAGTTTCAATGCAATTCCAATAAAAATTCCAACAGCCTTCTTTGAAGAAATGGAAAAGCCAATCATCAAATGTTTATGGAAGGGTAAGGGACCCCAAATAGCCAAAGCTATCTTGTAAAAGAAGAACAAAGTTGGAGGATCACACTTTCCAATCTTAAAACTTCTTAAAAAGCCACAGTGATCAAAACAGCATGGTCAGGAAGCAGATGTGGCTCAAGTGGCTGGGCTCCTGTTTACCATATGGGAGGCCCTGGGTTCAATTCTTGGGGCCTCCTGGTGAAGGCAAGCTGGCTGTCCGGCGCAGTGGGCTGATGGCCCGCATGGCACGGTGAGCTGGCGCAGCAAGATGACACAAAGGGAGACAAGCAGACACAGAAAAATGCAGAGCAAATGGACACAGTGGCACAAGCAGCATGGGGGGTATAAATAAATTAAAAAAATAAATCTTTAAAAAAAAAAACAAAAAACCCAACATGGTACTGGCACAAGGACACACATATAGACCAGTGGAATCCAATTGTGTGTTCAGAAATCAACCCTCTCGCCTATGGCTAACTGATTTTTTTAAAAAACAAATCATTTTTATTGATACATATTAATAAAGCATACAGTCCATCCAAAGTGTACAATCAGTGGTATTTGCTGTAATCACATAATTGGTACATTTATTACTTCAATCATTATTAGAACATTTTCATTATTTCAGTAATAATAGTAAACAAAAAACAAACAAGAAAAGTCCTCACCTCTCAATCTATTTATGCTTCCCCCACTGTACATAGCTGCTGTTTCTGGCTATTCTGTCCAAAGTATGTAATCACTGGCTTTTAGTATAATCACAATATTGTACATTCATCATCTCAAAAATTTTAGAACAATTTTATTACTCCAAAAAGAAAGACTCCATACCCCTTAGCATTCCTTCCTCGGCCCTACATAATCACTAATCTCCTTTCATCTTTATAAATTGATTTATATTTACATTTTATGTAAATGGATTCAGACAATATGTAGTACTTTGTGTCTGTTCTCCCACTTAGTATAATGGGTTTTTTTGTCTGATACTAATATTTTGTACTATTATATTTGTTCAGCTTCAAAGAAAAAGTCTTATATATGCAATTCTACCCATATTCATATTTTACATAGTATATTTATATTTAACATAATATATTTAGTTCATAATAGAGTAATCACACAGTATTTGTCCTTTTGTGTCTGGTTAGGTTCACTCAATATAATGTCCTCCAGGTTCATCCATGTTGTCATATGTTTAATGACTTCATTTCTTCTTACTGTTGCATAATATTCCACTGTGTATATACTCCAAAATTTGTTTATCCATTCATCAGTTGATGGACACCTGGTTGTTTCCAACTTTGGGCTATCATGAATAACACTGCTGTAAACATCGGTGTGCAAATAACTATTCGTGTCACTGGTCTCAGTTCTGGGTACATATCTAGCAATGGTATTGCCAGGTCCCATGGCAAGTCTATATTCAGCTTCCTTAGGAACTGCCAAACAGTCCTCCACAGTGGCTATTCCATTCTACATTTCCACCAACACTGAATAAGCATTCCTATCTCTCCACATCCTCTCCAACATTTACATTTTTCCGACTTTTTGATAGCAGCCAGTTGAATAGGTGTGAAAAAACTCATTGTAGTTTTGGTTTGCATTTCCCTAATCACTAGTGATGTTGAACATTTTTTCATGTTTCTTCGCCATTTGTATATCTTTTTTGGACAGTTGTCTTTTCAAGTCTTTTGCCCTTTTTTAACCAGATAGTTTGTCTTTTTATTCTTGAGTTATATAATCTCCTTATATATCATGGATATTAAACTCATTAGATATGTGATGGCCAAATATTTTCTCCCATTGAGTCGGCTGCCTTTTCACCCTGTTGACAAAGTCCTTTGAGATACAAAAGGGTTGAATTTTGAGAAGGTCCCATTTATCTGTTTTTTGCTGCTGTTGTTGTTGTTGCTGGTGCTTTTGGTGTAAGGTTTAAGAAACCACCACCTACCACAAGATCTTGAAGATGTTTTCCTACATTTTCTTCTAGGCGTTTTATGGTGGTTGTTTTATATTTAAGTCCTTGATCCATTTTGAGTTAATTTTTTTATAGGTGTGAGATAGGGGTCTTCTTACTTTCGGATATGGATATCCAGTTCTCCTGGCACCATTTGTTGAATAGACTGTTCTGGCCCAGCTGGGTGGGCTTCACAGCCTTGTCAAAAATTGCTTGACTGTAGATGTGAAGGTCAATTTTTGAGTTCTTGTTTTGGTTCCATTGGTGAATCTGTTTGTCCTTATGCCAGTATCATGCTGTTTTTACCACAGTGGCTTTAAATATGCTTTAAAGTCAGGAAATGAGAGTCCTCCAACTTCATTCTTCCTTTTTAAGATATTTTTTGCTATTCAGGGCCCCTTATCCTTCCAAATATATTTGATAACTGGCTTTTCAATCTCTGCCAAAAAGGCCATTGGGATTTTTATTGGGGTTGCATTGAATCTGTAAATCAGTTTGGGTAGAATTGACATCTTTTTTTTTTAATTTTTAATCAAAAAAAATTTTTTTTTTTTAGGATACATCGATTGCATAAATGTTACACAGAAATTTTAGGGGTACCCATATGCCCCATCTCCCACACCTCCCACAACCTCCCACATATACATCCTTCATCAGTGTGGCACATCACCTGCAATAGATATACACATTTTGGGGCTTTGCTACTAAGAATGGACCACAGTTCAGACTGTAGACTTCTTAAGAATTGACATCTTGGGGCCGGCTGTAGCTCAACTGGTAGGGTGCCGGTTTACCACATGGGAGGTCCCGGGTTCAGTTCCTGGGGCCTCCTTGAGCGGGCAGACTGCCTTGAGAAGGCAAAACCGCCGTGGGCAGGGCAAAGCCACCACGGGCAGGGCAAGCCGCCCGCAGGCATGGCAGGCCGCCAGCGAGCAGGCAAGGCCGCCGCGCGGCCAGCTGACTCGGCGGGTCGCCGCAACAGGGGGGAGACAAGCAGACACAGAAGAACGCAAAAATGAACACAGCAAGAACAAGCAGAAAGAGGGGGATATATAAAAAAAAAAGAATTGACATCTTAACGATATTTAGTCTTGCAATCCATGAACATGGAATGTCCTTCCATTTATTTAAGTTTTCTTTGTTTCTTTTAGCAATGTTTTGTAGTTTTCTGAATACAGGTCCCTTATGTCCTTGGTTCAGTTTATTCCTAAATATTTGATTGTTTTAGTCACTATTATAAAGGGAACTTTTTTTTTATTTCCTCCTCAGATTACACATCAGTAGTGTATAGAAACGCTATTGATTTTGCATATTAACCTTGTGTCCCACCACTTTGCTGAACTCATCTATTAATTCTAGTAGCTTTGTTGTGGATTTTTCAGGATTTTCTACATATAGGATCATGTCATCAGTGAATAGTGAAAGTTTTACTTCTTCCTTTCCTATTTGGGTGCCTTTTATTTCTTTGTTTAGCCTAAGTGCTCTAGCTAGAACTTCTAGCACAATATTGAATAATAATGGTGAAATGGGCATCCTTGTCTTGTTTCTGATTGCAGTGGGAAAGCTTTCAGTCTTTCACAATTGAGTACAATGCTAGCTGTAGGTTTTTCATATATGTACTTTACCATATTGAGAAAGCTTCCTTCTACTCCTATTTTTTGGAGTGTTTTTATCAAGAGCAGGTACAATATTTTGTCAAATGCCTTTTCTGCATCATTCAAATGATCATGTGATTTTTAAAAATATATATATTTTTATTTTTTTAAGATACTTAGATTACATAAATGTTACATAAAAAATATAGGGATTCCCATATGCCCCGATCCCCATACCTCCCACTTTTCCCCACATAAACAACATCATTCATTAGTGTGGTAATTCATTGCAATTGATAAAACGCATTTTGGGGCATTGCCATTGAGCATGGACCATAGTTCACTTTGTAGTTTACACTCTTTCCCACACAATTCTGCAGGCTATGGGAAGATATACAATAGCATATATCTGTCATTGCAATGCCATTCAGGACAATTCCCAAGTCCCCAAAATGCCCCCTTATTACACCTGTTTTTCCCTCTCCTTGCCCTCAGAGCCTCCAGTGGCCACTGCCTCCACATCAGTGTTGTAATTTCTTCCATTGCTAGAATCACAATAAGTCTATAGTAGAAAACCAGTAAGTCCATTCTAGTCCATAGTTCATTTCCCAATCCTGAAGATTCTGGGATGGTGATGTCCACTCCACCTTTAATTGAGAGGGGGCTTCGTGGATCATGTGATTTTCCTTCTTCAATTTTGCAATGTGGTTTATTATACTAATTGATTTTCTTGTGTTGAACCATCCTTGCATACCTGGGATAAAACCCACTTGATCGTGGTCTGTCCTTTTAATGTGCTTTTGGATTCTGTTCGCAAGTATTTTGTTGAGATTTTTGCATCTATATTCATTAGAGATATTGGTCTGTAATTTTCTTTTTTTTCATAGTATCTTTATCTGGTTTTGGTATTAGGGTGATGTTGGCGTCATAGAAAGAATTGGGTAGCATTCTTTCCTGTTCAATTTTTTGGAAGAGCTTGAGCAGGATTGGTATTAGTTCACCTTTGAATGACTTGTAGAATTCACCTGTGAAGCCCTCTGGTCCCAGGCTTTTCATCTTTGGGAGGTTTTTGAGGACTGTTTCAATCTCTTCACTTGTGATTTCTTTGTTGAGGTCATCTGTTTCTTCTAAGGTCCATGTAGGTGGCTCATGTCTTTCCAGGAATTTGTCCATCTCGTCTCCATTTTCTAGTTTTTTGGCATACAGTTGTACATAGTATCCTCTTATGATCTCTCTTATTTCTACAGGGTCAGTGGTAATGTCCCCTCCTCTCTCATTTCTGATTTTATTTGTGTCTTCTCTCTTTTTTTCTTTGGCAGTCTAGCTAAGGGTTTGTTGATGTTGATCTTCTTAAAGAGCCAACTTTTGGTTTTATTGATTCTTTCTATTGTTTTTTTTTGTTGTTGTTGTTGTTCTCGATTTCATTTATTTCTGCTCTGATCTTTGGAATTAGCTTGCTGTTCTTTTTCTAGTTCTTCCAGGTGTGCAGTTAGATCATCAATTTTAGCTCTCTCTTCTTTTTTAATGTAAGTATTGAGGGCTACAAATTTCCTTCTCAGCACTGCCTTTGCATTGTCCCGTAGGTTTTGATATGTTGTGTTCTCATTGTCATTCATCTCAAGATATTTGTTGAATTGTCTTGCAATTTCTTCTTTGATCCACTGATTGTTTAAGAGTGTGTTGTTTAATCTCCATATATTTATGAATTTTCCCTTTTTCTGTCCATTATTGACTTCCAGCTTCATTCCATTATGACCAGAGAAGGTGTTTTGTATAATTTCAGTCTTTTAAAATTTATTGAGACTTGTCTTGTGACCCAACATATTGTTCATCTTGGAGAAGGATCCATGAACACTTGAAAAGAATGCATATACTGCTGTTTTGGGATGCAATGCTCTATAGATGTCTGTTAGGTCTGGTTCATTTATCATATTATTCAATTTCTCTGTCCAGATGTTCTATCCAATACTGAGAGTGGTGTATTGAAGTCCCCAACTATTATTATAGTAACATCTATTTCTCCCTTCAGCTTTGCCAGTGTGGGCCTCATGTATCTTGGGGCACTGAGGTTAGGTGCATAAATATTTAATGTAGTTATTTCTTCTTGTTGAATTTCCCCTTTCATTAATGTATAATGACCTTCTTCATCCCTTATAACAGTCTTGCATTTAAAATCTATTTTGTCCAATATTAGTATCACTACTTCAGCTCTTTTTTGGTTACTATTTGCATGGAGTATCTTTTTCCAGCCTTTCAATTTTAACCTGATTGTGTCCTTACATCTGAGGTGAGTCTCTTGTAGACAACATATAGATGGCTCATATTTTTAATGAATTCTATCAGTCTGTGTCTTTTGATTGGGGAGTTCAAGCCATTAACATTCAATGTTATAACTGTAAGGACATTGCTTCATCCATTTTGACCTTTGGCTTTCTGTTTTCATATCATACTATAGTCTATCTTTTTATCCTTTCTAATATTCTTCATTTCTACACTTTTCCTCAAGTCTCTCACCCTTGTTTTTTCGTTTTAGGCTGCAGCACTCCCTTTAATATCTCTTGTAATTTTGGTCTTTTGGTAACATATTCTATCAGTTTTTGTTTGTCTATGTAGACTTTGAACTCCCCTTCATTTTTGAAGGACAGCTTTGATAGATACAGAATTCTTGGTTGGCAGTTTTTCTTTTTCAATACCTTAAATACCTCATACCACTTTCTTCTCTCTTCCGTGGTTTCTGATGAGAGGTTGGCACTTAATTTTATTGAGTTCCCCTTGTATGTGATGCTTTGCTTTTCTCTTGCTGCTTTCAAAATCCTCTCTTTATCATTCTGAATAGTAGGTGTCTCAGGGTAGGTCTATTCATGTTTATTCTGTTTGGGGTGCATTGTCCTTCTTGGATATTGATATTTATGTCTTTCATGAAGGTAGGGAAGTTTTCAGTCATTATTTCCTCAAATATTCTTTCTGCCCCTTTTCCATTTTCTTCTCCTTCTGAGATGCCAGTAATGTGTATGTTTTTGGGTTTCGGTTGTCATTCAGTTCCTTGAGACCCTGTTCCATTTTTTCCATTCTCTTCTCTTTCCGTTCTTCTGTCTTTTCCAGTTCAGGTGTTCTGTCTTTGAAATCACTAATTCTGTCTCCAAGCAGTTTAAATATGCTCTTATGTGTCTCTAATGTATTTTTAATCTCATACATCATGTCTTTGATTCTCATAAGGTCTGTTACTTTTCTTTGCAGACTTTCAAATTGTTCTTTATGCTCAGACAGTGTCTTTTTAATATTCATTTTCTCTTTAGTCATATTTTCTTTCAGTTCTTTAAATTGATTTAGGAGAGTTGTTTATCATTGATTGTCTTAAACTCTGAATCTCTTTGGGATATTTGGTTTGTTCCTTTGGGTGGGCCATCTCTTCCGGTTTCCTAGTATGGCTTGTAATTTTTTGCTGATGTCTAGGTATCTGATATGTTGGTGAATTTACTCTGATGGCCAATTTTTCTCTCTTGCCTATTGTTATTATGTTTTCACAGCTCTTTGATATTGGTTCAGCTTATCCTAAGTCTTTAAAATTGCCCAGCTTAAGTTACCAAAATCGTGCTACGGACTCAATAATGGGGTGCAGACTTTCTCCCAGGGGTGGGGTAAAGAGAGCTCTTAAAGCAGTTTTTGTCCATGTAATTTCCAGACTGGCCAGCAGATGGCGATTGTTGACACACCTTTCCATGGAGGTGTATTTCTCTTGGTTTTCCTTTGTTTTCATCTGGCCAGAGCCGAGATTCAAAGTGGGCTCTGCTGGCCAAATTCATTGAAGAAAAGCCCCCTGGCTCCCCCTCCCTTTTCCCTTGTAACAGCTGGCGGGGATGAAGACGTCTGCTCTCCTCTCAGTCAGCTGTAATGAGCCAGGGGTTTTACTCCCACTGACTATCTCCAGGGCCGGAGAGGGGAGCCCTTCCTGATGGCCAGGAGCTTTAGTAACTAAGTTTGTTGTTTCAGTTTCCCTCACTCTCCTGGCAGTTGTGAAGCAGGGCCCTGGTTTGCTGATCCCCAAAGCAGGTCCCTCAGGCAGATTTTGGCTCTTTGTTGTTTTTGTGAGAGCTGAGCCTTAAATGCCTAATCCAATGCCATGTTCTCACTGATTCCCCAACTGATTTTTGACAAAGGTGCCAAGTCCACTCAACTGGAGAGAATAGAATCTTCAACAAATTGTGCTGGGAAAACTGGATGTCCATGTGCAAAAGAATGAAGGTTGATCCATACTTTGCACCATATACAAAAATCAACTCAAAATGGATCAAAGACCTAAATATAAGAACCAGAACTATAAAACTCCTAGAAGAAAACATAAAGAAGCATCTTTAGGACCTTGTATTAGGCAATAATTTAGACTTCATACCCGAAGCACAAGCAATAAAAGAAAAAATAGATAAACGGGACCTAATCAAACTTAAAAACTTTTGTGCATCTAAGGACTTTATCATGGAAGTAAAAAGACAGCCTATTCAATAGAAGAAAATATTTGGAATCTATGTATTCAATAAGGGTTTAATACCCCATGATATATAAAGAAATCCTACATTTCAACAATAAAAAGGATGAACAAACCAGTTGAAAAATGGGCAAAAGATTTGAATAGACATTTCTATAAAGAAGATATACAAATGGCAAAAAAAAGCACATGAAAAAAGTTATTAGCGAAATACAAATCAAAACCACAAAGAGGTACCCACTAGAATGGCTACTATTAAAAATAAACAACAGGGAGCAGATGTAGCTTAAGTGGTTGAGCACCTGCTTCCCATGTACAAGGTCCCAGGTTTGATCTCCAGTACCTCCAAACACATAAAAATAACTAACTAACTGACTGACTGACTGACTAACTAACTAACTAAATAGAAAAATTAACAAGCATTGGGGAAGATGTGGAGAAATAAGAACACTCATTCTTTTTGGTTGGAAATGTAAAATTGTGCAGCCAATGTGGAAGACGGTTTGGTGGCTTTTCAGAAAGTTAAGTATAAAATTACCATATGGCCCTACAATCCCATTTCTAAGTATATACTCAAAATAATTGAAAGTAGGGACTCAAACAGATATTTGCACCCTAATGTTCGATTATTCACAGTTGCCAAAAGGTGGAAGCAACCCAAGTGCCCATCAACCAATGAATGAATGAATGAAATGTGCTGAATTCACACAATGGAATATTATACAGCTATGAAAAAGAATGAAGTTCTGATACGTGTGAAAATATGTATGAATCTTAAAGATATCATTTTAAGGGAAATAAGCCAGACACAAAAGTATAAATATTGTATCATCTCACTGATATGAAAGAATTAGAATAAATTAATTCATAGAGTCAGAACTAGAATATAGGTTACCAAGGGCTGGGGTGGGGGTAGGGAAGGGGAAGTTAATGCTTAAATTGTACAGGTTTTCTATTTGGGTTGATGGAAAAGTTTTGGTAATGGATGGTGGTGATGGTAGCACAACATTGTGAATGTAATAGACAGTTCTGAATTATATATTTGAATGTGGTTATAAGGGAAAATTTTAGGTTATATATGTGTTAGTAGAATAAATTTTAAAAATAGGACTGTACAACACAAATACTGAACCCTATTGTAAATGATAGGCTATAATTAATAGTACAATTATAAAAATATTCTTTCATGAGTTGTAATAAATGTATCACACAAATGCAAGGTGTAAATAATAAGGTAATAAATGGGAACTCTGTATTTCATACATGCTTTTTTGTAAACCTACAACTTACCTAATAAAAAAAATTGCATGTCAAAAAAATAAAAAGCTGACTCATACTAGCCCAAAGAAGCTTCTGGCACACTCGTTCTTTGGGGGCCAGACTTCAAACTGGTTCTGTCTCCATGCCAAGTGGGTCAGTCAGAGAGAAAAAAAGGAAGCTTCATTTATTTGTATTAAGCAGCTGAGTTTATGTTTTAGGCTGATGACGGTTTGGAGCTCACTTCCCTATAGTCGCAAGGTACTGAATCCTTCCAAGCCTTCGTCACTGGGCTTTCCTATGTGTGTGCATATCTGACCAGAAGAGGCTGGCCCTGGAACCGGCCTTCCTTCAGGAATCGCTGTGCTAACCACCTAACTTCTATGAGCCTTGCTTTTTTTCTCTGTTCAAGATTGTCGACACCACCCTCTTGGGAACACATGGAAAGCCGGCACTTAGCAGCAGAATGCTTGAGGCCCAGGGACGCCTATCATGGTGGCAGCCCCATAAAGAAAACATTGAAGTTCCTTACCCCGGAGAGCAGTCAAGGCCGTGCCTCTGCTAGCCTTAGGACTGCTGTCTCCTCTAATGCCACTGCATGAGATAATGAGATTGCTGACCTGGGAGAGCTTGGCAAGTTTTGTTTCCCAGAATTACCTTTAATTGCCCCTCCCCTCTTCCATTCCACTATCTTTCTGGCAAGAACAATCATGGGCATTTGATCTTCCATGGGGTCAACAGGTTAGGAAAAGCCCTAAACAACTCACGCCCAGGGCCTCTAGGTAGCCCAGTTTTGTCTGGGGTAATAATTGATAAAGTCAGCTCAACTTTCACTTTCAGGTATTCTGGTATGCACCATAATTACAAGGTCACACTTCTCCTCTACCAATGCGGTGACTCCTTAGGTGGTAGCCACTACTGCTTTTTTTTTTTTTAATAGGAGGTACTGGGGGGAACCGGCTGTAGATCAATTGGTTGGGCTCTAGTTTACCACATGGGAGGCCCCAGGTTCGGTTCCCGGGGTCTCCTGGTGAAGGCAAGCCGCCGGCGGTGAGGTGACTCAGCAGGGGGATTCAGGCAGACACAGAAAAACACAAAGCAAATGAACACAGTGAGCATAAGCAGCAAGGGGGGATATATAAATAAATAAAAATAAATCTTTAAAAAAAAATAGGAGGTACTGGGGATTGAACCCAGGACTTCGTGCATGGGAAGCAGGCACTCAACCACTGAGCTACATCAGCTCCCCCCACTGTTGTTTTTTAAGTGTACAATTCCGTGGTTTCTAATATATTCACAAAGTTATGCAGCCATCACTACTGTGTCATTTCAAAACATTCTTACCTCCCCCAAAAGAAACCAGATACCCATTTAGCAGTCACTCCCTTCACCCTCCCCCGCCCCCAGCTCCTGGCAGCCACTAATCTATATTCTGTCTCTGTTGACTTGCCTGTTCCAAGACATTTCATATAAATGGAATCACACACCGTGTGGCCTTTTGTGTCTGGCGTCCTTCACTTAGCCTCACGTTTTCAAGGTTTATCTGTGTTTCTGTGTTGTGGCATGAATCAGGGCTTCATTCCGTTTTGTGGCTGAATCGTATTCCATTGCATGGAGAGACCAGATTTTGTTAATTCATGGGTTGATGGACATTTGGGCTGTTTCCACTTTTTGGCTTTTATGTGTCATGCTTTATGAACATCTGTGTACTGATTTTCACGTGAACATACATTTTCGTTTCTCTTGGGTGTGTACCTAGGAGGGGAATTGCTGGGTCCCGTGGTCACTCTGGGTTTAACCTGTTGAGGAACTGCCAGATTGATTTCCCCAGTCTTTCTTTATAAATAAGATGGAGTTTCACGCTTCTCAGTCACT
>PVKH010029537.1:0-12644 GCA_004027955.1 Chaetophractus vellerosus | reverse complement strand
CAAAAAAAATGAACACAGCAAGAACAAGCAGAAAGGGGGGGATATGTAACACAAAAAAAAGAAAGAAAGAAAGAAATACAAGTCTGAAAAGCACATGAAAACAGTGTTCAATATCACTGGCTATTAGGGAAATGCAAATCCAAATTACAAGATATCGTTTCACACCACACAGAATGACCATTATTAAAAAAAGAGAAAACAATAAGTGCTAGAGAGGAAGTAGAGAAATAGGAACACTTGTTCACTTTTGGGATTGTAAAATGGTGCAGCCCCTGTGGAAGACAGTTTGGTGGTTCCTCAGGAAACTAAATATAGCACTGCTATATGATCCAGCAGTTCGTCTGCTAGGGAAATATCCAGAAGAACTGAAAACAGACATCTACACACCAATGTTCATATCATCGTTATTCACAATTGCCAAAAGATGGAAACAACCCAGTGCCCATCAACCAATGAATGGATAAACAAAATGTGCTATATACATATGATGGAATACTATGCTGCAGTAAGAAGAAATAAAATTGGGACACATGATAACACAGATGAATATTGAAGACATTATGCTAAGTGAAAGAAGCCAGACAGAAGGACAAATATTGCATGGTCTCACTAACATGAACCAAATATGAAGAATAAATGCATGGAGTTAAAACCTAGAGCATAGGTTATTAGGAGATAAGAGGAGGGCTGAGAAGGTGTACTGAGACTTACTGTATGTAGAAGTTTTAATTAACTTGACTGTGAAAGTGTGGAAATGGATAGAGTTGATGGTAACACATTATAGTGAGTAGCAGCTGGTTTATAAATGAGATTGTGGCTGAAAAGAGTTGTCTAGGGATGTATATGTCAATTGAAAGAGCTGGAGAATAATCTAGTGACTGAATAACATAGCGGACCTAGAGGTGGGTGAGAATTGTGGTTGATGGTACAGATGCAAGAGTGTCCTGTGAGCTAGAGTAGATGGACATCACTATTGCAGGGTGGTGGGAATGCGGAAAAGCATGGGAAAAATACAATTAATGTGATCTATGGACTGTACTTAACAGCAATCCTGTAATGTTCTTGCATCAATGCCAAATACATACTGTGTTGATTAAAGGGGGAATGGAAAAATATACCAAATGTACATTATAGACCATAGTTAGTGGTAACAGTCTGATGATATTATCTCATAATCTGTAACAAACGTTCCACAACAGTGTGGTGTGTTGGTGATGGGTGTTGTATGGGAATTCTACACATGTGCATGTTGGTTTTGTAAGTTCACAACTTCTGTTAATAAAACTATATTAAAATAATAATAATTGGGGAGCAGATGTAGCACAAATGGTTGAGTGCCTGCTTCCCATGTATGAGGTCCTGGGTTCATTCCCTGGTACTTCCTTTAAAAAAAAAAATTTAAAATTTAAAATTTTTTTAGAAAGTAATAATAGGCTCCTTAACACTGTAAAGAATATCTAGATGATCAGCGTCGGCCATGATTATGAAACACTAGAGGCTGTACCAATAAAATCCCAATGAGTCAGTCCTATAAAATATACATTGAGCATTTCTAAGGTCCAGTCGCCATCCCAAGTGATTGTATATAGATTAATTTAATCCTCACACCAACGCCATGCAGTAGAGCCTGTCCCTAGCGCAGCTGTGCAGAGGAGGCAGCCGCAGCTCAGAGACGCAGGAGCTTGCCCCTTGTTGCACATCCTGGGGGGCTTCTGCCTCCGTGGCCGTTGTCTTAACCACCTTCTATTCCCAGGGATGCTCTAGACTGTGCATTAAGAGAAAGAGAAATAAGTCTTGTTACTTTGGGAACAAAATTATTTTTTTCAGGTAAGGTCATTGAGACATGGTATATTAGAGATTTGCCTACATAAAATTAATAGTTAAGTATGTCAAAATTAAGTAAGTGAATAACACGTCCAACCAGAAAATACTTGCAACATGCATAAAAAGAGAAAATAAGGAGAAGATGAACACCCAGTAGAAAAAAGGTTTTTTTATATATTTTTTTAAAAAAAGACAAAACTTGCTTAGTATGCAGTTGGTCAACCAATAAACTAAAGCTTTTAGCCGTAACGTGGAACTTCTCTGTAGCCCTGAACCCGACCTTTCAGATACTTCATCATTCCTGAAATGCGTCATGATTTTTTCCCTCAGAATTGTAGAAGCAATGATTGATGTTATTTTACAATGATAACGGCAGCTGGCACTGCTTCAGCCCTTGCCCGTGAGTTGGGCCCTGTGTGAGGCGCTCCTTGAAAAGATGCTGGAAGGTGAACCAGAGACGGAGAGGGAGCCGCCTTCCTATCCCCAGCACCGAACCGTGCAGAGCCTGGGGGCTGCTGTGAGGGTTTGCTGAGTGAAAGGATCGTCAGCTTTGTACAGTCCGGGAGCGCTGTGATTGGTATTTTAAGAATTATTTTAGCATAAAAATGCCCTTTATCCAGCCCGAGATTCTGTCTCCTACGTGGAAGTAAGGCCTTTGAGGTTGAGGTCTTCGTGGAAGAAAGACACGCCCAGAAGATTCTGATACCCTAATAATATGATCGGCCCACTGTGTTCTAGACACCATGCCAGTTAAATCACCTCGATTGTCCTAATCACCACTTTCACAACCCATTTCAGAGAGGAGGTTACTGAACCCAGAGACTCTAAGTGCCCGCCTGAAAGTCACACACCTGGAGCGTGTTAGAGAAGAGACGCACATACACGCGGCCGGAAGACACAGCCCCTGCTTGTCCCTCTGCTCTGCGAACTTCGTGCTTGATTCTGTTTTCAGCTCATAGCACCTCTCTGACTTCTCCCAGTTCCTGTCTACTAGATAACGAGCAGCAGATTTTTGTTGTTGTCTGAACACCTGGTTCAGGTTTTAGCAGGAAAAAAGAAAGCCTGGCTTTAATCTAGTAATAAAAATGTGCAAGGGCTACATCATTTATGCATTTTAAAAAGAGACATAACATTATATCCTTTAATACTTTAGTATGTATCTAACAGAAAAGGACTTTTTAAAAATATTCCAGCGATAGTGTTATCACATCCAAAAAAATTTAAGAATTTTTTATGTTAATGTGGTGTATTACAGTGATTGATTTTCTAGTGTTGGACCAGCCTAGCATACCTGGTGTAAAACCCAGTTGTTTGTGGTGCATATTATTTATTTATTTATTTATTTATTTATTTATTTTTACATACCCCCCCTTCTGCTTGTTCATTTTTTTTTTTTTTAACATTCTTCTGTGTCTGCTTTGTCTCCCCCCTTTGCAGCGACGTGCCGAGTCAGCTCAGCGGTGAGCGGCGGCCTTGCCCACTCGCAGGCGGCTTGCCCCGCTGGCGGGTGACTCTGCTGTGCTCGCGGGCGGCTCCGTTCTGCTCGTGGGCGACTTGCCTTGCCCGTGGCGGCTTGCCCTGCCCATGGCGGCTTTGCCCTCCCCGTGGCGGCTCTGCCCCGCCCACAGTGGCTTGCCCCCTCAAGGTGGTCTGCCCCACTCGGAGAGGCCCCCGGGAACCGAACCCAGGGCCCCCCATGTGGTGTACCGGTGCCCTATCCACTGGGCTACAGCCGGCCCCTAAGAATTTTTTATGTTACCTAATACCTAGGCCACATTCAGTTTTCACTGTCTCAAAAATACCTTCTTTGAACTTTAAGAAACGATCGAGTGTTTTTAATATGCCTTGATAGACCCCTCAGTACGCGTGTTAACCCTACTGTGCTGTCCATTAGCAACTTCTCCGGGAGATGCAGCAGATGGCCAGCCGCCCTTTTGCCTCCGTAAACGTCGCCCTGGAAGCAGACGAGGAGCCGCCTGATCTCATTGGGGGGAACATAAAGGTGAGGACACGACTCAACGCCCTTTTAACTTAACTTGCCAAAACTCATGGACAGGTTCTTTTGCCTCTTATTTTTAGCATCCTTCTGTCTTTTAAGCATTAAGCCAAAACCCTGAAGTTGTTAGGTGTTCCTTTGCTTTCATTTTTCAGTCCTCAGCTCATGTCATTAAAGATTCTTAGGTTAAGGAATTTTAAAAGAATAAATTATTTGCCCAGTTTTCCTGTAAGTTTTCTGTGCCATTCTTTAGAACCGTTACCTGGAAATAGCTAAATTGAACCATTGTTCTTTTTAACTGTGTTCTTGGGATGTTTTAAAAGAAGCAAAATCACAGTTCACTATGTTCGGTGGAAAGTAATTGTTTCTGACCAAAAAAAAAAAACATGGTGAAGAAAAGCTATGACTTCTTAGGGCAAAATGATGCAGTAGCTACCTGGGGAACCCACCTGTGCAAACAGCTATATCCTAAATAAAATATGCTGATTAAAGCATTACTGAGCTTACAGGAAGCAGGTGATATCTCAAGGACCACCCTCCCGCGCCTCTCCTGAAAAAGAACAAAATGTGAGCCGAGCCCAGATCCGTGAGTGTTCTGAAGCGGTTCCGGATGGGTAGCAACCGCTCCCAGTCGAGCAGGTGCGAACCCTCTATCAGCGTCCCCAGTGCAGCCCTGTGGGAGCCACAGGGCACAAGGGCAAGTGGAGGCAGCTGCCGTGAGGGGGAGTCAGCAGAAACCACGGTCTGGCCTTAGGCAGGGCCAGCTGTTAGAATCGACAGCTAAGGTATAGCAGTCAACAGTACCTTTGATACCTCAGTCTTAAACATTTTATCCCTAAGTATAAAAGATGGAATCATAAAGATGAGCAGTGAGAGTCGAAAATGACAAAGCAGACATGAAAAAGAACCAAATGGAACTTCGAAAATAGAAAAATATAGTAGTTGAAATTTAAAGAGAAAAATATCTGTTTACTTGCTAAGCACATCAGACACAGGCAAGGACAAAATGTATAATGTAAAATGGAAGGTGACTCTGATGAAATTACACAGACTACAGAGCAGAGAGACAAGGAGGTTGAAAATGGAACCGATAATAGGAACCTGGAGGCAAGAAGGAGGAGACCAGCATACACTGACCAGACGCCCCAGCAGAGGCAGAATCCCAGAACTGGGGGAAGCCATGACTACACAGATCTGGAAGCAAACATTGCAAAAACAAGATGAAAGAAAGAAAGCGAGAGGGACGCAGGAATGAAAGAAAATCACCTTGAAACGACGCAACACCGCATGGAAGGACAAGTCAGGCCCCACCTACCAAGCAGTGGCAGTCTGACAGCCGGAGCTCCCGGAAACACCAGAAGCCACGGGAGAGTGGGTGCTGCAAGAAAAGAACTGCCAGCCAGGCTCGTGTGCCCAGGAAAACTATTTTTCAAGGACAAGGGTGAAATGAAGGTATCATCAGATAAGAAGAAAAGTGGAGAGTTCGCCAGAAACAGACCTGCACAAAAGGAACTTCTACAGGATGGATGTGCTAGAAAGAAGGAAAATTAACCCTGGAGAATGGGCTGAGGAGTAAGAAAGAATAGTTAGGAAATAAAATAGTAAACGTATACATAAATTTAAACATTGTCCTGATAAAATAGTAATTTCTGAGATTAGAAAAAGAGAGACAGGGAAGTGGCTGTGGCTCAAGTGGTTGGGCTCCCGTTTACCATATGGGAGGCCCTGGGTTCGGGTTTTGGGGCCTCCTGGTGAAGGCGAGACAGCCCGCGTGGCACGGTGAGCTGGTGCAGCAAGGTGATGCAACAAAGGGAGACGAGCAGACACAGAAAAACGCACAGCAAATGGACACCGCGAGCACAAGCAGCAAGGGGGGCATAAATAAATAAATCTTTTTAAAAATCTGGGAGAGAGACAGTCCTGAAGTTCTGCAGCACCATTACGGATGTCAGCAGCATAGCTGGTCGCCCTAAAACTTGCTGACTGTACTTCAGCACACCGCCTGCCCACCTCCAGCCAGGTGCTCCTTGCTCCATCCTTCCTGCCGGACGCTCCTTGCTCAGTCCTTCTTGCTGGGTGCTCTTGCTCAGTCCTTGCTAGATACTCCTTGCTCACTCCTTGCTGGGTGCTCCTTGCTCAGTCCTTCCTGCTGGGTTCTCCTGCTCAGACCTTGCTGGGTTCTCCTGTTCAGTCCTTCTTGCTGGGTGCTCTTTGCTTAGTCCTTCTTGCTGGGTGCTCTTTGCTTAGTCCTTGCCGGGTGCTCCTTGCTCAGTCCTTCTTGCTGGGTGCTCCTTGCTCAGTCCTTCTTGCTGGGTGCTCCTTGCTCAGTCCTGCTCACCCCTCCACATGGGACACTGATTTCCCCAGGCTCCGCGTAGGGCTCTGATGCCTTTTTCACCCAGGCCCTTGATCGTACCTATCACGGATTTAAGCACGTGACCCTCTCCACCCAGGCTCACACGTCCAGTTATTCCTTGTCCCCATTCTGTTGTCTTAAACTGAGCTCTGGGTCGTAGCCCCACACTGCTCCTTTGGTGCATCTTTCCCAGCTCACTCCATCACCCCAGGTCCGAGGCCAAAATCGGGGCTCGTCCTTGACTCTCTCGTTGGACATCCAGACTGTCAGCAGGTCTTTGTGGCTCTGTCTTCACACAGTGCCGGCCGCCGGGCACCACCTCTCCACCACCCACTTCCTCCAAGGCCACGCACGTCCTTCATGTGACTTCCTGGTCTCCCCCTTCTGCCGTCTCAGCCGTTCAAGTCGGTTCCCTGTGCCATGGCCTTGGTACTGGTGATGATTTCTCTACCACGTTAGAGAAGTGGTCTGAGGACATGGTGAGAGTGGTGGGCACGGTTCTAGATGGCCCCCAGCATCCCTGTTGCCAGGTTCTCCAGCCAGACATTACTCTGGGTCCTGCTAGAGGGATTTTGCAGATGTAGCTAAAGTCCCAAGTTAGATGACCTCAAGGTATGGAGAGCATCCAGGTGAACCCTTCAAAAGCAGGTGCTTTTCTCCAGCTGGTGGCAGAAGAGGAAGCCTGAGAAGGACTGGATGCACCGCTGCTGTCTGAAGGCAGAGGGGTCGCCCGAGAAGGTGTGCACATAGTTCTAGGAGCAGAGCGTGGCACCTGCTTAGAGCCGGCAAGGAAGTGGAGACTCAGCTGAGAGCACAAGGAACTGGACTTTGCCACAGTCTGATCTTGGAAGCAGAGTCTTCCCCAGAGCCCCTTCCAGCCTGGCCAACACCTTCTCTTTGGCAAGGACCCCACACACCCCACTCTCGACTGAGCTGCAGAACTGTGGGAAACCGTGGTATTGCTTTAAGTCTCTACGTCTGTGGTGATGGTTACATAGCAGTGGAAACTGATAAAAGTCCCATCCAGAGGCTGCAGCGGAGAATAAGGCACCTTCTAGAGCCAGGTGCAGCCAGAGACTAGAGGAGAGCTCCAGGGGCAGCCACCCAGGTTTTACAAGGGGTGGGCATATCTGCTTAGTGTTGAAGGACCGCTGAAAGAAGTTCCCATTTTCAAAGTCTCCCTGACTTCTGAACCCCGTAATGTGGAGCTATGTGACAAATATACCAGACGCTTGGTGTCATTCCTGTGATCTACAGTTATGAGGCAGGATTTTCAAGTTGAGTAAAAGTACAGGGTCAAAAAAAGAAACCAACTTACCTGCAGTTCAAGCAATCCTTTGACAAGATAGGTGTGGCAACCTCAGTGGAAGGGAGCAAACAGTATCATCTTTCAGTGATGTTAAATGATGGGTATTAGGAGCGGACATGGCTCAAGGTGTTGAGCGCCCGCCTCCCACATGGGAGGTCCCGGGTTTGGTTCCCGGTACCTCCTGGGGGAAAAAAAAAACAACTCAGGGAAGCCAGTGTGGCTCATTGCTTGAGTGCCGGCTTCCCTCATACGAGGTCCCAGGTTCAATCCCTGTCCTCTGGTACCGAAAAAAAAAAATTTTTTTAAAGGGTATTAACTTTACTGTTTCATTTTAATTACCTTAAAAACTGTGATCCTCTTTTTCTGTGTGCCTAAAACCACTGGTCCTCGTAAGCACCAAGTGTTTTAAGTCACCAGTGTGCTTGAGGAACACTCTGCTTCAGGTACTTGTCTTCTTCCACCAGACTGTTCCCAAACCCATTGCCCTGGAGCCGTGTTTTGGAAACAAAGCCGCTGTGCTCTCCGTGTTTGTGAGGCTCCCTCGAGGCCTTGGTGGAATCCCTCCTCCTGGACAGTCAGGTGAGATGAGGGCAGTGACTGACCGTCTTTCACGTGCGAAGGAGCCGGACCTGGGGTACAGGCCCTCCTGAACAGTGCCCAGGCACAGCCTTGTGGGAACCCACTCGGATCCCCAGGCATGTCCCTTCCTGGGGGAGCCAGGGCCCCCTCACTGCCCCTGCTCCCTGGGCCTCGCAGAGGTGCTGGAGCTTCTGCTCTGCATTCGCTCTGGCCGCTCCCTTCCCCTCTGTCTTATCTTGTTCTATGCCCCCCCAATTTCCTCTCTCCTCAAAGCTAGTGACTCTCTCACACTAGTTTTTTGTGTGTGTGTTTTTGTTTTGCTTTTGCTTTCTCACTCTTTTAAATTTAAGGCACAAACAATGACTATAACAACGTAAAGGAACTTTTTGAAAATTTACTCACAGTCCTATCTTCCTAATAACCAACCATTTCGTTTTTTCTTTCCAGCCCTTGCAAGCAACTTAGTTGAAATGATGTAGTTTTTATTCTGTTTTCATATAACTATCATAAACGTTTTACAGCTTACTGCATAATATTTTACCAGTGGCTTTTACACTGTTCCATCAAGTACATGAGTCATAGTTTGTATCAGCCTTCTCTTATTGTTGAGCACAAAGGAGATGTGGAACACAGTTTTGGAAGTACCTTGTTTAACCGTGGTGCTTTAGAGGCACCTTCGGATGAGATGACCCTGGGCTTACAGCTGCCTCAGCAAAGCAAACCTGGGCTCTGTGAAGAAGGTGGGTCCCAGCTCCTGGTTCCAGCGCCGAGCGCCACGGCCCAGTGCAGCTTACCCCAGAAGAGCCTCTAGCTGAGCTCCAGGATGGCTGGGGTGTGGTGTCCTCGCAAGGGAGACCCTTCAGAGCAGGCAGAGCAAGGCCCTGCCCGTCGAGGGCAGGGGGATTCGGTGACCGGACACTGCAGAGCAGTGCGTGTCTCCTGCCACCTCTAGCTGCAGCCGTGCAACACGGGGGCCCTTCCTGCCTACCTTTGCCTTGGGTGCCCCAGCCCCTGGAACTCCTGAAGAGCGCGGGCTCGCTGTTTGAGACCCACCCCAAGAAAGGGCCCATGTGGCCCCCTCCTCTGACCCCCCATTTTATATGGCACCTTCCCTGCCCCCCAACTCCCCGGCTGAGCCTCTGCTGTAGCAGCTCCCACAGTGGGCCAGCTCCCGCCCTCCACCAGGCATTGGGCCAAGCACTGGACGTGGGGCTTTGCCCCGAAGAGCTGCCCCTCGTTTTCAGGCTTGCCCAGTGGAGTAAGCAGCTCTGCAGTGGCAGGACCCTGAGCCTGGGCTGTCAGTTCCCACAGTGCTTGTGAACCCAGTCCCCCCGGAAGTGGCGGGTCAACCAGTTACTAATAGAAAAGGAGAATGGAGTCCCCAGTCCCTAAAGTCAAGGTGGGTGTTGCCAGGTAGTCCTGAAGTAGAAGGTAATTGTTATTGATTATCCACCACATGCCAGGTGCTGTGGAGATACTCTGCAGAGATCTGGCTCCTCACAGTTACCTGGGCTGCTGCTGTCCCCATGTGACACCTGAGGAAACTGAGGCACAGTGAGGTTAAAGAACTTTGCTCAATCCAGAGCCTGGCTGCAGTCTGCCTGACCTGTATCGTGGTGTAGATACAGAAATAACTGGGCTGAGTCTGAATTTCATCGTGAAGAGCGATGCAGGCGAGAGCTCTCACAGCTCTTGGAGCCTGGCTGCAGTCTCGGTTAAAGGTCCTGCCACCTCACGAGCTTTAGCACTGCGCTTGGTGGGGCCTCCGAAAAGCACGCTATGCCTGTTGTGTAGAACATGAAGAGGGATGAGAGTATACATTTGTATTTGTACAAAGAAACCCTAGGAGAGTATACAAGAACTCGAGAAAGAGGTTAGCTAGGTGGAATGAGAAAGGCAGCGGGAGGGACAGCGTAGACGTAAGACTTCTCCCTCTATACCTTTATACATATTGCTTGCTGGTTTTACACCACGGGAATATGAAAATATTTTTAGGTATTTTAAAAACGAAGTAAAAGCAAGCCGGTCCTCACCATGTGTCAACTCTGTGGGCTCTCTCCCCAGGTCTTGCCGTGGCCAGTGCCCTGGTGGACGTTTCCCAGCAGATGCCAATAGTGTACAAGGAGAGGTCGGGCGCAGTGCGGAGCCGGAAGCAGCAGCCCCCTGCACAGCCTGGCACCTGCATTTGATGCTGGGCCAGGGCTCCCCGGAGTGAGCGCATGGCACGGCAGCACCACTGCGGGCCGGGAGCGGCAGCGGACGGCTGAGCGGCGGGGAGGAGACTGGAAACTGGCAAAGCCCCGGCTCATCGCATCATCACAAGCTTTCTTTGACAATTCCCCCATCTTGTTCCAGCATCTAGCCTTTCACTTTTACATAGGAAGTCACTGATCTAATCACAGGTCCCAGGACGGTCCCGTCGTGGCAGAGGCGGCCAGGAAAGAGCCAGGGAGGGAGCGAGGAACGACGCTCAAGTTCACTCGTGGGCAGCTGCGCCCGGGACTGTCTGGACTGTGCAGAACAGAAGAGACGCAGTGTTTACAA
Source organism: Chaetophractus vellerosus (assembly GCA_004027955.1). Classification (NCBI taxonomy): domain Eukaryota; kingdom Metazoa; phylum Chordata; class Mammalia; order Cingulata; family Chlamyphoridae; genus Chaetophractus; species Chaetophractus vellerosus. The sequence goes on along the minus strand of PVKH010029537.1, from coordinate 2,036 downwards.
GGAGACGTTAGTCATCAGGTGTTCTTGAACGTGGTCCTTTAAAAACTAGTCAGATGAATTAACTTGTTTTCATCTGCAGCCTGCTGTCTTTTTTAAAAGATGTGCTATTTATTCTTGCACGATTTAGGCAGATACCTCTCTTCCAGGGAGTAGCTGTTTTCTAGTTGAGAACTAGTAATGGTCCATCTCTTTTGAATCATATCAAATTAGGATAGAAGGGGCTATTTTAAATGTCAAGGTCAGCAGTGTTACTTAGATTGTACACTGATGTAATAGTTTCTAAAACGGTTAATTTTGTCTTAATCCATTTGAAGTTCTCTTTCTCTTTTTCTCTTACACACACACACACACACACACACACACACACTAAGTGCCTAGACTTTAAATAGATCTAGCAATTGGAAAATTAGTAAACCTAAGTTTTTACATAATTGCATTCCTACATTCTTGTAAAATTCCAATAGCTACCATTGGCAATCTGCTCTTTTTCTAAACTCTTAATTTGCAGCCAGGAAAGAATTTTCTCACCCCAAGGAACGTGCAGCCTAGCGACAGGAACTAGAGGAAAGTAGAAATGAACTAACTGTGAAAGCTCCTGTTTTTATTGTTGTCAAAGTGGACATGGAGATAAGGTGTGGTCCCGTGTCCCTCTCTGACAGCCCACCCATCACCTGGTCTGTTTGCGTCCGCCTCCTGGCCGCCGCCCTCCAGGGCACCTCAGAGGAAGGGACTCACTCATGTCACATGTGACCCTGGAACAGAAAAGAGCACGGAGCGGTCACAGGCCTTTGGATCAGAAGGCAACTCTGTGCCTGTAGCCTGCTCTGAATCTGGACAGCCTGGGGACCAGGAGCCTTCTGCCCTCTTCCCCCTGAGGAGGGGCCTGGCCCACCCACCTCCTCCCCAGCCCAAGGGGCAGCTGCGAGGACAAACTGCATGTGGGAAAATGGACGGGAGGAAAACGACGCCAAGTGAGAGGCAACCAGGCAGAGAGGAGGGCAGCATCTGCCCCTGCTCTCTCCCGCAGGCTCTGCCCAAGGTGGCTTTTCCCGTTTTCTGGTGCTCTGTATTCTGGCATCATGCAGCAGCCTCCCAAAAAAATTTCTCCTGCATTACCCTAGTGAGGTGGACCTCTGAATTTGGAGAAATTAATATCCAAAAAGGCAAAGGCTGCAGTGTTTCCACTCCAGATGCAGTGCCTCCACAGCACCGCCCCTGCTCCCATCAGGAGCCCCTGGAAGTGTCTGAAAACCGAAAAACACTGATGCACAAAACACTTGTCCTTCAATACTCGCCTCTCAAAAAGCTGCTTTTTCACATCACTGTTAAAGAGCAAGTGGTCCCAGGAAAGATCCTCCTTTCCGAGCTCCCCACATCCCTGCTTCTGAACGAAGCCCCCACGGAGCGCCTGCAGTGGCCCTCCCACCCTGCACTTGCCACCAGGCCTCTTGGTGAAAAAGGGGAGCCACCGGGGGTTGTCCTAAAGGAAAAGCCTCGTTTGTTCAGGGGACCAGATTCTCCTTTGCGGAAGAGGTCTCTTGCGCATTGGTCCCGTGTCTTGAAATAACATGCACCTTGACCCTTAGCCGCCAGGTTTTTCCTTTTTTTTTTTTTTTCCCCTCAAAGATAATGTTCATTTATAAAGAGGAAGGAAGGAAGGAGGAGCAAGTGAAGTTTCATTCTGCTCCACAAAGGAGAAACAGCTGATTCCACCTGCTTCTCCTTTGCAGCCAACAGCTTCCTCTAGGCTCTGGGCGAAGGAAGAGAGGCAGGGAGAAAGAGGGGCTCTGCTCCGAGCCACTTACCCAGAGGGTAAACGCCTGCATCTCGCAGGAGAGCCTGCATGTGCGTTACAATATCGTAAAACACAACCTTGCACTTGTACATAGCTGGTGTCCAGAATGCCCAAGCATCCTGTGTGCATACAACAGAAAAGCACCTTTGTGTGTTTTCTGAAACGTAACGACGTCTGGGTCACCACCTACGTCTGTGCCAGGCACTGGAGATAGGCTCTGAGAAGCCCTCTCGCCAGGCCC
>PVKH010029536.1:0-12656 GCA_004027955.1 Chaetophractus vellerosus | reverse complement strand
TGGCAACAGCCCAAATGTCCATCAATGGATGAATGGATGAATGGATAAACAAATTGTGGAATAACCATGCAATGAAATATTATTCAGCCATAAAAGAGAATGAAATACTGACACATGCTACAACATGGATGAACTAAGAAAACCTGAGGTTGAGTGAAAAAGCCAGACACAACAGGTTACACACTGTATGATTTCATTTATATGAAATATCCAGAAGAGGTAAATCCATAGAGACCGAGTACAGGTAAGGACTGGGGGTGGGGAGATTGTGGAGCAACTGCTTACTGGGTCTAGGGCTTCCTTTCAAGGTGATGAAAATGTGCTGGAACTAGATAGAGGTGGTTGTTTCACAACATGGTGAATATAATAAATGTCACTGACTTGTTCCCTTTAAAATAATTAAACTTTATTTCAATTTCACCTCCATTAAAATAAATTTTTAAAGATTTTAAAGCTTGTGTAGCTCTCCAGTGCTTTTAGAATAAAAACTGAAATCCTTAACATGACCAAGTTCCTGCCTTCCTCCCAGCCTCCTCTTTCTAACCCTAACTCCTCTTGCTCTCTCAATTCTCTCAATATCGGTTTTCCTTTAGTTCCCCAAATGGGCCATTCTTCTGTGTATCTCTGGGTCTTTATATGTGCTTTTCCCTCTTCCTGATATGTCTTTCTCTTCCTTCTCCATCTAATTCTTGGCACTTTCTCAGAGTTCAGGTCAAATGTCCCTTTTTATTAGGATGCCTCTCTGGGCCAGCAAAACCAGGTTAGATCCCACAGTTGTGTTCTCATAGCCCCTTATGTCACTTATCACAATTGAAATAAAACTATTAATGATGGAATTGCTTAATATATGCCCTCTCCACTACTGTTAGAGAAAAAAGGCGCTCACTAGGACACGGAGACTGACAATTGCGGACAGAAAGTTTATTGGAAAGCTCTCCCAATGGAGGGGGTTTGAAGAATAGACTTTAGCAGCCCCACTGGCATGGCAGGGGTCCTTAAATGAAAGGATTCTGTCTTTTTCTCTAATATATCTCTGGTGCCCAGCAGAGTGCCCCACACAAGGTAGCCATCAATGAGTGGTCACACCATAGTACATACTTGAAAAATGACATGGTGATTTCATCCCTGTTGCCCCCACCGATGTGATTTGGTCCAAGCCAGTGGTTTTGCCCCTCAAGGTACATTTGGCAATCAATGCCCAGAGACATTTTTATTTGTTACAACTTGGTGGGTGGTGCAGTGGGTGCTACTGGCATCTAGTGGGTAGAGATCAGGGTTGCTGCTAAACATTCTAGAATGCACAGGACAGCACCCATGACAAAGAATTATCTGGCCCAAAATGTCAATGTTACCAAAGTTGATAAATCCAGACTATGCTGATCACTTCATCCCCCCTAGCTAATGATAGGTTTAAAATTCCTGACATAAGCCTATCAGCACAAGGCATCACTAGGCCACTTTTACCGGTCCAGGGTGTGCTTGCTCACTCTCTCTCTCTGTCCCATTGGCAGGGAACAAGAAAGCAAGTTACCCCATCTGCTGCTGACCAACAGCTGTGATCATGTGAGAAAACCAATCTAAGGGCATAATTCACACCCCAAAAATGATAGAGAGGAGAGATGGCGAGATCCTGGACTTTACAGAATTGTTGAGCTACTGGATCAACCAAACCTGAAGCCCACCTTACTGCTGGACTTATTACACAAGATAATAAATGCCCTAGTTGTATAAGTTAGCTTGAATCCTGTTTTCTGTTATTTGAGACACTGTCAAACTGATCTGTATGATTCCTTCCAGTCCTTATATTCAATGAGCTTATGATTCTAGATGATTCTAGATACATTTTCAGAACATATTCCGTGGAAAGGGGACTAAATTTAGGGGGTGCTGGTAGGAGAGGGCAAGGGAGATCACATCTTTCTTAAAAAGGTTTATTTATTTCATTTACTTTATTTTTCTTTTTATTTATCCCCCACTTCACCCCCAGATGGTTCTCTCATCTGTCTGTTCATTGTTTGAGCACCTTCTCCAGGAGGCACCAGTAACCAAATCCGGGACCTCCCACATGGGAGGGGAGCACCCAACAGACTGAGCCACATCCGCTCCCTGCGGGATGCTTCAGCAGCTGGCTTGTGACCTCTGCTTGTTGCGGTGGGGGCAGAGCCTAGCTCATTGCAGCGGGAGATGGCATCTGCTCATCTTCTTTAGGAGGCACCGGGACCCGAACCCAGGACCCCCCATGTGGTAGGTGGGGGCTCAAGTAGTTGAGCCACATTTGCTTCCTGGGAGATTACATTTTAATGAAAAAGTTTCCTCCTTATTTACCACTTGAGCCACTCCACATTTTCTATTTTTTCCCAAACTATCTCAGATATATTCAGGACATGAGGTAAGGCAGACTATTTATTTCACTACGATGATGACAGGTGTGTTTGTGACCCCATCAGCCTTGCGTTCTGCCTGTTCCTTTGACTCCAATCACAAACAGCTGTTCATTCCCCCCCTTCTGAGGCCCTGGACAGTCAGGAGCCGTCCATTCACCACACATGGCCGTCCATCACCACACATGGCCGTCCATCCCAGCCCCAACCACGGGATCAGAGGCAACAGCCCAGGAGGCAGCTGCTGCTGTCACTTGAGCATTAGGTACTATCTTTGGCACAAACAAGCTTCGATTTTTGAGCTCTGTGTTAGGGCAGCCTTTGAATAACACCAGTAATAGTTTTATTTATTATTGAGTGCTTCCAATTACCAGTGCTTAGCACTTTACACACTTTATCTCCTTTAATCCTCACAACCACTCCATGATACAGGCAACTATTATTAGCCCTATTTTCCAGATGGGCTAATGGGCTGGAATGAAGTTAAATAGTTGCCAAAGGCTACACAGCTGGTAAGTGGAGCCCTTTTTGCCTGGAGGATGGTTAAGGGTGAGTGAATGAAATCCCTGCGATTTATTTTGTTGTAATTAAATCAGAGTCTTTTAAAATACTTTTTCAATTAAAAAACAATAGATATACAAGATAAGAGAACCAAACAACACAGAGAGTTGTAGACTGAAAAGCAAGAGTTTCCCTCACCAGGTTGTCGAGTCATTCAGCTGTCCTGTCCAGCTCTGAGGAGGTAACCACTGCTAAAAGTTTGGGGAAGATCTTTGCAGAAATTTTCTATGCATATGCAAAGAAACAGTTCTTCCCTTTAGACCATCTTAACTACACTTCCTCCCGGCTCAGGCCAGCACTCTCTTGACACAAATCTTCTTTTGATTTCTTCCTGTGTCTTTTCTACTCTGCCCTCTTCCCCAGGCCTCTTTGCCCTTCTCGGAGGGTAGGAACTACCTGTTTCCCACATCTACACAGCCATCTTGGGCACACTTATGGAATGAGAGCTCAGTCAGCAGCACCTTTAGATAAAGAGAGAGAGAGAGAGAGAGAGAGAGAGAGAGAGAGAGAGAGAGAGACCCTGAAAAGCAGAGATCTTTCTTGCAGCCCTCTCTTTCTCGTATCTGAGTTGTCCCCGTAAATCCACAAGCTCTGCCTAGTCACTGAAATGTCAGGGTGAACCCTCAGCTAGACAGTTAAGCACATAAGGTCACTGGCAAAGGGAGATATTCCTGAGGATTTATGCTCTCCCTGAGATTCCCCAGTGAAGACAGTCCGGAGTGTTAATTTGGGGTTCCACCCTTTGTTCTGCTTTCACCACGTGCTGCTTAATTTTTTTTTTTTAATTTCTAAGTCAAAATGCATATCTCTCAGAAAGGCCTTAAGAAATAACCTTTCAGGCAGGGTCTTCCAAATGTATCAGCTCCACTGGTTCTCTTCCAGCTCACTTCCACCTCCCACTAGCATCAGCCTACTGTAGGTAACAAATATTTATTCCTTGGAAAACCAAATGGAAATTGGGCAGTGGGTGTTGAGTCTCTCTAGGACCCATATCAAAGCGGTTTGTGTCTAAGGAAGATGCGAGGTGGTTGCTCAGGCAGATGGAGTGAGAATGCTGAGTCTATATCAGGACTGACTTCACGACCTTAGTGACTGTACAGTAACTTTGAGGGGCACCCTAAGTCCAGAAAGAAGGATTTCACCAGCTGGTGAAAATCAAAAATAAATTAAAAGATATCTCATGATTATATGTATATACCATCAACACATCATCCACCTGTAGTAGGCTGAATTGTGAGCCCTATCCCCCCAAAGTATATGTTCAAGTCCTAACCCCCAGTACATGCGATTGTGCCCTTCCTTGAAAAGTGGGTCTTTGCAGATACAACTAAGTTAAGAATCTCAAGATGAGCTCATTCTGGATTTAGTGCAGGTCCTAAATCCAATAACTGGTGTCCTTATAAGAGAGAGGAGAGGGTGATTTGGAACACGTAGATACAGAAGAGAGACACAGAAGAAGAAGGCCATGTGCAGATGGAGGCAGAGATTGAAGTGCTGCAGCTACAAGCCTTGATTTCAGACTTCTGGTCTCCAAAACGGTGAAAGAATAAATTTCTGATGTGTTAATCCACCAATATTGTGGTAATTTGTTAGATCAGCCCTAAGAAACTAATATGTGACCCTTTGATTTTGGACTAGGTAACTAAGGTCTCTGCTTCCAAGATAAAGTATTAAATATAACGAGATAATCTCTTTCAATGTCTATCATCTCCACCTTGATGCCATTTATTTCCTTAGATAAACTCTAACTCCAGCTACCACCTCCTTCACCAGACAAGGAATCTGGTACCCTTTGGTTGCGCCACAGCTAGACTGATATACCAAGTTCCATCTCAAGTGCAAGACAAGCTTCTAATCTCAGGACACCGTCCATCAATTGTCAATGCCTGCTTGGTAGATCTTGTTCAACTTCAAGAGGAAGGAATGATCTTTCTGTCATGAGTGCATAATCATGGGCTGGAGAGCTGGACTGCTATGTATTTGCCAATGCTGGCAAATCCCTTCCTTGCTATCAAATTGATATGACTTTTATCACCCCTTGATGACTATGTTCAGTTCCTCACTTATTCATTCTGTACATACTTACTGAACTCCTACTAAGTTCCTGACACCATTTTGGCATGCAGGACATATTAGTGACTGATACAGACAAAGACTTGTACCCTTGCAAGGTGACATTCTATGGGGGGTGAAGAGGGGTGAGAGTGAAGGAGTAGACAGAGAGTAAACAATAAACATGGTAAATAACTAAATTATGTAATGTGAGAATGACTAAGAAAAAGGGGGAAGAAATTAAATCAGAATAAAATAGATCATCAGCAATGGGGATTGGATTGTTATTTTAAATCAAGTGGTTAGGGTAGGCCTCTGTGAAAAAGTGGTAAAACAGGCAGCACAAAGTCCTTAAGATGGATGATCCTTGAATGCTTGTGGGAAAGCAGGTGGCTAGTGCAGCTAGAGTGGAATGAAGTGGGGGGAGTGATAGGAGATGGGGTAAAGAGAGTTGGAAGGGCAGATCATGCAGGATCTTTTGCTCTAAGGGAAATGGAGAGCCAGTGAGAGAGAAAATCTTGTTGTTGTTGCCTGCCCAGCTACTATTTTCCATCTTTAGTCCCACTTCCCAAATTTACCTCCCCTCTCCCAATCTCAGTCACATGGTTTGGGTGGAGCTGGCCAAACCTCATGATCCAAGTTTGGGACAGTGCCCAGGGCTGGCAAATCAGTATCCTAGTCAGAGATGGATATGTGACCTACAATAAGCCTAAAATTCAATTCCAGAATTTTCATTGAGTTAAAGAGATATACTCTTTCTGTCTGGGTTGCCAAGTTGATAGAGGGTAAATCTGGAGCCTTCAGCAGCCATTGTACAGCCATGCTGGAGAAGCCTGCTTAAGAATGATGCCAACGTAGAAAACCACTGAACCTAGGAATGGAGAGACACAGATTCCTGTTGACATCGTTTGAGCACCTGTATTCAGCCTTGACTGAAGCTAGATATACGAATCCTTTTTAGTTATGTGTCAATACTGTCCCTTTTTAGCTTGAGCTAGTCTAAGTTGGGTTTCTCTTACTTGGAATGGAAAAAGTCCTGACTACTACACTAATGCACACAAGTCAGTTGCAGTTTTACAACGACCTCAATGTCTTGCCTCCAAAACCAAAGGAGTAATTAGTGGTGGGCAAGATAGCAAAGAGTGCATGTGAGTTGCAGAGTAAAAGTTAAGAGAACTTTAAACCATACTCCATTCCTCTAATTTTCACCCCTGATATCATTAAGTTCCCACCTAGATACTCAGTCTCACCTTGGTCCATGAGCCCTTTCCCAGCTAAACCTAGAAATACATAGTGAATTTGGAGTCAAGGGCTCAAATTAAGAATCAAGTAAGCCTTACCTCTGGGCCCCTCTGACCTTTGAAGCCCAGCCTCCTAGTAATTGACCTCCTGCCTTCTCCCCCCCATGTTTGAGTCCTTCTTGGTTATGAAGGTGACTGGCACTTGATTTCTTTCTCCCAAACCTCAGTTTCCCTGTGCCTGCCTATGATAGATCAAATTGTTAGCCCTGATCCTTCATTCCTTCTTGTTCTCGTCCTCTTGCCAAGGCCTTGTTATGGGTGGAGCGCACTTCCCTACTCTTTGACTTTGGGTTTTGCCATGTGACTTGCTTTGGCCAATGGCATGTGGACAGAAATGACAGTCTGCTAGTGCCAAGCCTAAGCCATGTTTCCATATGTAGTCTTGTGCCTTTGTTATTACCATGAAAAGCCCACACATGAGTTACCCCACTGGTCCCAGGAAAAGGATGAGAGATCTGTGAAGCACAGCCTCCCTAGCTGCCATTCCCTGAAGCAGAGCTGCCCCAGTCTAACCACTGGCCTACAGTGAGAGACAGGGCTGCTCACCCAAACCCAGACTAGACCAACCAAAAGCTCAGCCAAACCACGGGAGTATTAGCAATAAATGATATTCTTTAAAGAAATGCGGGTTTGTTATGCAGCAACTGTTAACTAATACACTAACTTCTTGATACCGGTTGCCAATATCACCTTTCTAACCCATACGACTGAATATTCATTGACTACCTGTAACTCCCAGACATCCTGTGCATTCTGGACTAAGGGATTTGTAGTTTCTGTTTATCTGAGAGGGTCTCTCTTTTCTTCTTTATAGGGGAAAATGCAGATAAAATATAGGCAAATATTTGTATTTTGCAAAGATTTATCTGAAATTCAAATGTAACTGGTGGTCTGTATTTCTTTTTTTTTTTATACATCCCCTCCATTTTGCTTGTTCTTGCTGTGTTCCTTTTTTCTCTGCGTTCCTCTGTGTTTGCTTGTCTCCCCCTGCTGGGGTGACCTGCCGAATCAGCTCACCGGCACGGCGGCCCGCCTGCTCCTGGGGGCTTGCCCTTGCTCACGGGGGCTTGCCTTTGCCCGCGGGGGCTTGCCTTTTTGCCTGCCCATGAGGGCTTGCCTTTGCCCGCGGCAGTGTGTCCCACCCGCGGCATCCGCCCATTCGAGGAGGCCCAGGGACCAAACCCGGGGCCTCCCATGTGGTAAACCGGTGCCCTACCAACTGGGCTATACAGCTGGCCCTGGTCTGTATTTTTATTTGTTAAATCTAGCAACCCTCCACCTCTACTACTCACTCAGGTTGTTTTTTGAGAAAGAAAACGGCACCCCTCCTTCACTAAAGGGTTAGGATCGTTTATTTTATCACTACATGGAAGGAAGAATTATTTGCAATGAAAATTTAGAGCATTTGTTTTCTGTCAGTCTGTTAGAAGTGATTGCCCTCTAAATATTCTCTACAAATTCCAAGGCAGAGAGGTGAGAGAAGAGAGAGATGTAGAGTTGTTTACACTCCACATTCAGTTAACCGAATCAGCATAAGGACTTCATTTCTCTCTAATGATTATGAAAATCTGGCATTCTCAACACACCAGGGTGTAACATAGAATTAAATACCAGCAGGCACATATTGAGAAGGCAACTGGCTGCTTATCCATTCCTCAGTTTGTAGAAGGACCATATCTGTTAATGTCAAATTGATTAAAGGCTTCAACTTCAAAATAAAACTTGTGTCCAAGGGGTTTTTATTTTACTTTTGATAAATGGGCATAATTCACTTTTCTTTAATGTTATTCCAATGAGCATTGTGTTACAATGGGGGCTTTGTGATGCCCCCAAAACATTTTTGAAACTGTTCTTATCTTTCTAGGCTCTTACTCTGAGCCACCACAATACCCTCTTGGCAAAAAGTCTCAAGGAAGACGTTTCTAGCCTCCAGTGGTTGGTTCCCCTGGGTTGGAGGGAGAAAAAGTTATATGTAATTTTTTTCCATAAAAGACTTTATCAAATGACTGAAACACCTTGTTAGGTAACTGGTTCCAGATTCATTTCCAGTCAGTATTTTGTGAGCACCTACTATATGCCAAGTGGTTTCTAATACCAGTGGTTCTCAATCTTGACTGTAAATTTGACTCACTTAGGGAGCTTTTGAAAGATACTGCTCCCTGAGGCTCACCTCAGAGATTCAGGCTCAGTAGGTTTGGGGTGGTGTCCCAAAATTAGTATTTTATAAAGCTCCCCAATGATTCGAAGGTAGAGGGAGCAATAGGGATCACTGATAGTTACAATTTTGTTTATTCTTCCCAGCAAGCTCACAAGGGCAACACAAGGGTCCCTGTACAACATATGAGAGGCTGCTCACAGTAAGGCAGTGTCCATGACATCATCCTCAACTTGCTTCTTTCTTATGCTCAAGTTCATACCATGACAGCTCTTGTTATGAGATGGCTGAAGTGGATTTTTTTTTCTAAAAAAGAGTATTAAATGTTCAGAGCATCTAAGAAAATAAAGCTCAATATAACAAAATACAAGAGATAATTTTCAAAGTTTGTATTATAAATTTTTAAATATACAAAAAATTTTAAAAAGGATGTATAATGAACCCCCATTACCCACCACCCAGCTTCAACAATTCCACATACTTTCCCAGTGTTGTTTCCTCTTTATCTTCCTGGTTCTTTATTTTGGTTTATTAACTTATTTTAAAGCAAATCCCAGGCAGCATTATTTCACCAGTAATTACTTCACCAGTAATTACTCCAGCAGTTATCTCTAACTTCTAAGGATGTTTTTCTTTCGCAAAACCACAATACAATTACTGCCCTTAACAAAATTAATAAATCCTTAATATCACCTCATACCCACATTGTGTTGATTTTTCTTTGGATATCTCAAAAATGTCTTTTTACATTGAGTTTGTTTGAACAAGGATCCAAACAAGGTCCACTATTACTCTGGGTTGAAACATCTCTCCAGTTTTTTTTCATCTAACTGGGCTTTCTCCCCACCACCACCCCAAACTCTGGCACTTCTTGCCATTCGCTTATTAACGAAATTGGATCATTTGTCCACATTTCGTTTTGGCTGATTGCATTGTTATTCCCAGTGGAACGTTTCAACATGTTTCCACGTCCTCATTTCCTGTAAACTGGTGGAAAGGTCTAGGAAATTGACCAGACTCTTGTTCAATTGTTTTTGGCAAGCTGTCACAGGTAATGCTACATCTATCATATTGTGCCATTCAGGAGACTTGCAATGTCTGGTTGTCTTGCTTTTTAGTGATGTTAAGATTGCCCAGGTGATGTCAACCTGATCTGTACATTATAGAGTTTCCTACCAATTTCTGGATGATAAAATTCCAACATGGAGAGAAGCCTTAGGCATCAGCTACTCTGAATTTATGGCCCCCTGCCCAAGCTTTCCTTATCTGTTCAAAGGAAGAAATAGGACCAGAGAAGCTAATGACTGGTCAACATCATTTGTTTGTCAACTAATATTTATCATGTTCCCACTTCTAGGAGAACCCAAGGCTCTTTCCAGGCAAAGCTTCATTGCTCCTCATGTGCTTCCATGTAGATCAGTTCTTAAAACACTTAGTAAGCTATGAAAACTGACTAGAGTAGACAGCAAGTCCCACGAGGGCAGAGATCTTATCAGTTTATTTCCCATAGAACTCACTGGACAGAGTGCAGATCTAGACAAAGAAGAGAGAACTGATAGATACGTGTTACATAAAAGGAGTCAACGAATTCATTAAAGGAACAAATGATAAGTTAAATAATTTAAAACGTGTATGAACTTTTGGAATGCTTTTCCAAAATATGTTTCTCCATTTCCTTTACAGTCTTCATTTTTAAAAATGCCCAAATTAGTTCTCATTAGATTTTGTACAGGATTCCATCTCAATATGAATTTCAGATATTTGTAAAAATCAAGGATCCTTTGCCAAGAGCCTTTTCTAGGAGATCTAACAAGGGGTCAAGGACTGACTGAGTCCCCCAAAGGCCTTTGAAGTGTCTATCCTGAATGTTCTGTTGCCCCTCTACATTCCCAGAGATCAGTCAGAGTGAAAAATTTTAAGTGAAATCTGATCATATCATTTCCAACACTGCAAACCCTCCAATGCCCCTCTGCTGTACTTAGTATAAAGCCCAAACTCCTTAATGAGGTTGTATTAGTCAGCCAAAGTGGTGCTAATGCAAAATACCAGAAATCCGTTGGCTTTTATAAAGGGTATTTATTTGGGTTAGAAGCTTACAGTTACCAGGACATAAAGCATAAGTTACTTCCTTCACCAAAGTCTGTTACCACATGTTGGAGCAAGATGGCTGCCGATGGCTGCCAAAAGTTCAGGCTTTCTGTGTTCCTTTCTTCCTGGGACTTGTTTTTCTCTGGGCTCAGCTGCCCTGCTGTCTCCACAAGGCCAGACGTAGACTATCAGGCGACAGGCTCTGTGTCTTTCCCCAGGGCTCAATTCTTTCTGACCCAGCTGCTCTGCTACTCTGTGTGTTTACTTCCCTGGGCTCCAGCATTAAAACTCCAACTAATTCTTCTGCCATATCGTTTTCTGTGTGAGTCCCCACTCACCAAGGGCGTGGGGAGGCAACATTGTACGGACGTGGTCCAATCAAAGCCCTAATCATAATTTAATCATGCCTAGAGGAAAAGACCAGTTTACAAACATAATCCAATATTTCTTTTTGGAATTCATCAATAATATCAAACTGCTACAGGGGTCCACATGTATACACCCATGCTGCCTCATGCCCATCTCTCCAAGTTCCTCTCCTCCATCTCTCCTCCTACACTGGCCTCCTTTCATTTCCTTGACCCCAGAATTTGCCAATCCATTACCACATCAGGCACCTGCCTCTCCTCTTTGTAATGTTGGTCTATCCTCATCCTTCAAGTCTCCAATCAACTGTCCTGGGATGGCTCTATTGAAAATGAGACTTCTCCAGTTACTCTTTATCCTATTGCCCTGGGTATTTAGTGCATAGCACTATCATGGTATATAACTATCTTATTTGTTTATCTGTCCCTTGTTTATTATCTTCCCCATTAGAATAGAAGATCCATGAAGATAGATAATTTATCTTATTCACTGTTCTTTTCTCAGCAACCAACACAGTGTCTGGTACAGAAAAGAGCTCAGACATTATTTATTGGGTAAATTAATTAAGGCAAACTTTCAAAAACTTGTGAATGTGGAGTGCCTAAATCTATGCATCACTCTGTCTGCTCCTCTACTCCAATCTCCCCAACCCTTACCGCAGTACACAGATAAGCTTCCTGGTACCCCATACCTCAGCGTGGCCTGAGACTCTAGGGCAGCACTCTCCTCAAGGAAGTTTAAAAGAGTCCTGATGTGTTTAGTCTCCAGACTCTACATCCAATTCCCTTAAAGTTAAACCCTCTCCCACCTTGTACTCTAGGTCTAACTCCTAAGTGATAGTTTATTCCCAAATCTAAATAGGGACCCTGCTTTGTTCTCCCCTGCCTCTCCCTCTGCCTTGTTCCTCCCAGTTCTTCCCACCCTAAAGATTAGAGTCCTGGTCCTTAGACCAGTCCTTGAAGCTGGGGCCATGCTGCCTGTTCAGCTGGTTGCATGCCCCAAATCTACCCCCACATCTCCCCATCAAACCTTTCCCGATCCTCTTCCACCACCCTCTGCCCAAAGCAGGCAACACTCAGATGGTAGGCTATACTGAGTTCTATTACATTAAGGGCAAGCCAGATTTGACCTTGACCCTCCTTAATGGAAGGTAGAAGAGGTGTCCATAGGATCTTGAGCAGGAAGAGGAAGTGGGTCCATTTTCCTCATCAATTCTCAAAATAGGAAGAAACCCCAGCATTTTAGATTTTGACATGAGATTGAAACTCATGAAATCACTGGTATGCTACCTACCCAAAAGAAAAATCTCATGTCATTCGGCTAAACCCATCTCCCAGCCTGCCTCTGTCACCCAGAGATGACACACAAAGCTTGTGTCAGCTATCTTGGACTTATTTGGAATGAAGGAAAATACTGACCATAATTAAAGGGTGAAGGCTGAGACCAAACAACCTTGTGGAAGAGAAAGCCCCACTACCCCTTCCCCCATTGCTGAGGACACTGAAGCCAAGGATGAGAAGGAAATATCGGCTGTTCATTCACTTCCTCAACAAAAATGCGTACAGGTCCTACTTTATGCTAGGTCTTATGCTGTCAACCTAGCTTTTTAAAAAAAAACTTTTTGTTTACAAACTTTTTCTTCCTTTCTGGGATGGCTTTTGTGTTATAACAGAAACAGCACTGGTTTAGAGTAAGAAAAACCATAGTCTCCCAGGTTTGTCTTTTTTTTTTTAAGATTTATTTTTTTCTTTC
>PVKH010029535.1:0-12643 GCA_004027955.1 Chaetophractus vellerosus | reverse complement strand
TTGACAGGTTTGTCAAAAATCACTTGACTGTAGATGTGAGGGTCTGTTTCTGAACCATCATTTGGTTCCATTGGTCTATGTTTCTGTCTTTATGCCAGTACCATGCTGTTTTTACCACTGTAACTATGTGATATGATTTAAAATCTGGAAGTGAGAGTCCTCCAACTTTGCTTTTCCTTTTTAAGATGTTTTTGGCTATTCAGGACCCCTTACCCTTCCAAATACATTTGATAATTGTGTTTTCCATTTATTTTTTAAATGCTAGTGGAATTTTTATCAGGATTGCATTGAATCTGTGTATCAATTTGGGTAGAATTGTCATCTTAATGATATTTAGTTTTCTAATCCATGAACATGGAATGTTCCCTCAATTACTTAATTCTTTCTTTTTTTTTTATTTATTACAAACCCCCCCCTTCTTCTTGCTCTTGCTATGTGTCCATTCTTCTGTGTCTTTCTATGTCTGCTTCTTGTCTCCCCCCGTCTTTGCGGCGACGCACCGAGTTGGCCCTCCGCGGCAGCGGCTCGCTCCGTTCGAGGGTGGCTCCATTCCGTTTTCACGGGCGGCTCCACTCCATGTTTTGCGGGCAGCAGTCCTCCATGTTTTCTGCGGGCTGCCTGGCTTCCGCGGCAGTTCGCAGGCAACAGCTCCGCTTTTTCACGGGTGACTTTGCCATGCCCGTGGGTGCTCCGCCCTGCCCGTGGCGGCTTTTTGCCTTGCCCACGGCGGCTTTTGCCCTGCCCACGGCGGCTTGCCTTTCTCGAGGCCGTCTGCCCACTCAGAGAGGTCCCCGGGAACTGAACCCGGGGCCTCCCATGTGGTACCCCAGCGCGCTCTTTATCCACTGAGCTATCTAGCCGAGCCCCTTAATTCTTTCTTTATTTCTTTTAACAATGAGTTGTATTTTTCTGAATACAAGTGCTTTACATTGTTGGTTAAGTTTATTCCAAAATATTTGGGTTTTATCAGTCATATTTATTTTCACCATTCTTTTGACACTTTTAGTTACTTTTACTGATATAATCTACATTTTTAGACTCTCTTCCAAGCCTCTCTCTCCTGTCTGTTCTTTTCAGACTGTAGCACACCCTTTAGTATTTCCTGCAAAGCTTGTCTCTTGGTTACAAACTCTCTCAGTTTCTGTTTTTCTGTGAATATTCTAAACTTGCCCTCATTTTTAAAGGACAATCTTGCCAGATATAAGATTCTTTTGGCTGGAAGTTTTTCTCTTGCAGTATCTCAAATATATCATACCACTGTCTTCTTGCTGCCTTGGTTTCTGATGGGAAATTGGCACTTAATCTTATCGGGTATCCCTTATATGTTATGCATTGCTTTTCTCTTGTTGCTTTCAGAATTCTCTCCTTTTCTTTGGCATTTGACATTCTGATTAGTATGTGTCTCAGAGTTGGTCTATTCAGATTTATTCGGATTGGAATACGTTGTGCTTCTTGGACATGGATATCTATGTCCTTCATTAGTGTTGGGAAATTTTCCACCATTGTTTATTAAAATATTCCTTCTACCCCTTTTCCCTTCTCCTTCTAGGACACCCATGAAATATTTCTTTACATGTCTTTTGCTGTCATTTAGTTCCCTGAGAACTTGTTCAATTTTTTCCATTCTTTTCCAAATCTGTTCTTTTGTATGTTCGCTTTCAGAGGCCATTTCTTCAAGCTCACCAATCCTTTCTTTTGCCTCCTCAAATCTGCTATTATATGATTCCAGTGTATTTTAATTTCAGTTATTGCACCTTTCATTCCTGTAAGATCTGCTGTCTTTCTATGTATGCTTTCAAATTCTTCTTTGTGCTCATCCAGTGTCTTCTTAATATCCTTAATCTCTTTAGCCATCTCATTGAATTTATTAAGGAGATTTGCTTGAACATCTGTGATTAGTTGTCTCAACTCATTTATGTCATCTGGAGGCTGATCTTGTTCCTTTAACTGGGCCATATCTTCTTGTTTCTTAGTGTGGATTGTAATTTTTTGTTGGTGTCTTGTCTTCTGGCTTACTAGATGTATTTATTCTGGGTGCAGTTTCTTTCCTTAATTTCGGTCTTTCTTGTCCATTTATCCCTTGCTGGTTGTATAGTAGGAGCAAAGGATGTAGTTGGTGCTGCAAGCCGTGGAGGCTCAAGCTGCCCTCATTGCCCCAGGGACCCATGTAGTTTCTCCCAACTTTCTCCTTTGCGTAGGGACAGAGCCACAGCCATGTGTAATAATCCAAGTTGTGCAGGCTTAGACTGTAGTTGCCCAGAGAGACTGATTAAGCTTCATGCCCTTTTCTGCCCTCCCTGGGCATGGATGGAGCTGCAGGTGTGTGCAGCAATCTGTGCCATGCAGATCCGAAATGACCTCAGTCGCCCCAGTTGACTTCTGACTATTCAGTCTGTGCCAGCCAATTGTACCTGCAGTTACCCCAACAGGCTGGTGCAGGTCCTGTCAGCTTCCTCCCTGCTAGAGGTGGGGCTGAAGCCTAGGCTAGGGCGGCAGGCCAATCTGGGTGAAAGAAGCCGGTCCCTTCTGTCACTGTGACTTTCAGTCAGCCCAGCTTCCTCTCATGCCGGGGGCGGAGTCAAAATGGCTGCTACCGGCCTCTTTCCTACTTTGGCAGGTTCAAACTTTAGCTGTTCTTCGGGTTATACTTTAGCCAGCCAAATTGACTAATCTGTAGCTGATGTCGGTGGCCAACCATCTCTTCCTCCCCTGTTTTTGGGAAATGGAGCTTCCAATTCCAGCCACAGAAAAGCGCCTGGGATGGCCAGAGTAGGATGATCACTGGCCTCCGCAGGGTGGCCTGTACTTTCTCTGTGAGGCTGGTGCCGGTCCCACAGCTTCCTCCCTCCCAGAGGTGGACGTGGGGGTTATGCTAGAGCTGCAATCTCATCTGGATGGAAAGAAGCCTGTCCCTACAGTACTGTGATTTTCAGTCCACCCCACTTCCCCTCATGCCAAGGATGGAGTTAAAAATGGCAGCTACTGGCCTCTTTCTGTCTTGGACAGGTTCAAACATTCGCTTTTCTTAGGATTATACTTTAGCCCGTCAAATTTACTAATTAGTAGCTGAAGTTGGTGCCCAACCATCTCTTCCTCCCCAAGTTTTTGGAAAGTGGAGCTTCCAATTCCAGCTGTGGAATATCTGTCGAGGTGGCTTGTGCTGCCAGTGGAGGATGGGCACCGGCCTCCAGGGCATGGAGTGCTCTACTTACAAATCTTCTCTGCAGATGGGCAGTGTCCTCTTTCCATTCTTTCACGGATGTTGCAGGATGCTCTTCTGGTCTCCTGGAACCCCCAAACAGGTGCTTTAGATAGCTCTGGATGATTACTATCTGCACTGTAGCCCAAGCTGACTCTAGGAGCTTCTTACTCTGCCACCATTTTGCTGGTTGTCCTTTTTGCATTAATTTTTAACTCTTTATAATCTTTCCTTATCTTCTGAGTCTTTAGATTTTTGCCTAAAAGTAATATTCCAGTAATCCTTGTATTAGTAATTATACTCTCCATTTTCATATCCCATGAGCTTACCATTTCTTTCTTTCTCTTCAACACAAAACCTCTCCAAAAGGTTATGCATCATCATCTCCATTTCTTACCATTGAATTCTTTGGAAACTGACTTGTATCTCTACTTTAGTAGCTGCTTTCTTAAAAGTCATTTGTACTCTCTAAATCTCCACATCTATAGCCCTTCTTAAATATTCATCCTAATTATCCTCTCTGCCCATTTGACCACACCAGATTCCTTGAATCTTACTCTTCCCTTGTCTTTTTTGGAATTTAACTCTATTATATTTTTCTTATTTCTGAGAACATGCTTCTTTACCCTTCAGTTGCTCTTCTCTACTCCTGAATATAAATATTCCTCAAAATCTCCTCTCAACCTTTTTCATTTTTCTATCTTTACTCTTTTGGCTTGCCTACTTCAACCATCAACCTTCATCTATCCACTCCTGTTCAACAGATATTTTGTTAATTCCATCTTTTTAGCTCTGACTCTTCCCCTGACCTTGTGGCCCAAGAGTAGGGTTTCCTGCTAAACCTCTCCATCAGGAACTTCCATTGGTTCCAGTACTGGTCATTTCCTGAGCCAACACTCCTTGGCCAAATGCTCTGATTTATAAGGAACTTAGTTTCCTCCTCTATAAAAGTTGTAAGTATTGCATGAACTAATTCATATAAAGCACCTAGAAGAGTATCTGGCATATGAAATGCTTACTAATTTGAGCTATTATATCTTATTCTCAGGTCCAATCAGATACTAAACTCTATAGATGGTTCCTTCCAAAATGCTTGTACATCTTTGCTTCCTATTAGTAATAGAAGTATACTAGCCTAGGCTCCTATTTTCTTTCCCAGGATTATTGCTTTAAACTCCCAATTAATTTTTCTATAGCCAGTCTTTTCTATTCCAATCCATCCTTAAAAGAACAGTCTAGGTTGTGTGGCTATGAATTCTTAGTGGCATGACCAACAAAAGTTCATTTCTTGCTATGCAACATGAATAGTGCACATTGACAAGGGACTTCAATCTCTATAGTCTGCCTGAGCCATGATGGAGGCTCAAGCTCAGCATATACTTTCATAGTCACAGTGGCAGGGGAAAGGCAAACTAAATACCGACAATTGAATGCTGCCACCCATAAATGAAATAACTCATTTCCACTGACATTTCATTAGCCAAGATAAGTCACAGGGCCACTCCTAACTTTGAGGAGTTGAAGAAGTACCTTCCTATCATGCACCTGCAAGGAGGAGAGCAGAATATTGTGAACAACCCTAATAGCTACATATAATCTTTCTTATATGTAATTTCATGTTATTCTCCAACTCTGTCGGCTTTAGTGACTCCTTTTATTCACAGACCCCCAAATAATAACGTGGGCTAAATATTTTCTGGACTTGTCTCTACTACTCTTATCCTGTAAGACTTTGCAATTTAGCCAAACTGCAATAGTTATCTTAAAACCCTGAATTGTGCTTTTTTGCTCTGCAATTTTATTCATATTATTCTCTTTAATGTTTTTCTTTCTCTCTGCTTGTGATAATTTTTAGTCATTATGTCAAAGCCCAGATTCATAAAGCTTTTCTGATCTCTACTTTTTTAGTCTTTCTCCTTCCATTTAAATTTCATAGCATTGTGTTTATGTCCCTTTTGTTTGATACCTATAACATCATTTTGCTAATTTATATAAGCATTTTCTTATTTTAATTCCATCCTTAAACTCTACACTTCTTAAATATAATGACTGTGTCTTAGTCATTGTTTATATTCACTACAGTGCGAAAGCTCCTACTATCCATTTGGAGCTTTTGTTGAAAGGTATTCCTTTGGGTAGATTATTAGAAATAGGCACTCACTTTGAACACACCAATTAGAGAAAACTCCCCCTTTGTGTGAAGAATTAATGTATCCTTCCTTCTGGTGAGTTTCAGGTCCTTTATGCAAAATCATGGAACACAAGCATCATTTGCACTCCCACATACTCTCTTGGGACCTAACAACAAGAAGGTGCTCAGTAAATGTTTTCTAAAGAAATCAATTAATTGGTGGTAAGAGTGTTTGCTGTATCTTAAATTAGCTGCATCTAAAAAGGTTGCAGATTTAAAAATAAAGAAAGTAAAAAATATACGAAATATGCCACTGTCATGTCACTGAGTTTGATTATATAGAAGTAAAATCAGAGAAGGGAAGCCACTTTCATAAGATATATGTTATAGTGAAATTTTTTTAAAATTATTTTCTTGTATAGAAATTTACCTTCAATCATCAGTGAAAGCAAATGACCCCTATGGTTGAAATATGTAAATTTTAAATGCAGTTTTGTATTTAGTTGGAGAAATCCAACTAATATAATAGAAGACATTGTAAAATTATCATATACAAATTGCAAAAAAATGATTAGAAGTCATGAGTATTGTGTAATAAACAGAGAAACAAAATCTATACATATACTTACGATATTTAAAGTATCATGATACATTTCTTAACTTATTAACTTAAATTTATTAACTTAAACTTGAAAGGAAATTTTCAGGGGAGGGGAGGTATTAGTCAATGATTTGGTGGAGAACTTATAAACTCAAGAAATAGTGAAACTTCTTTTAAGATAAAAAAAGATTTTAAAAAGATATAGTAAAGGATTATATAAAGATTTTAAGAATAGCTTAAATAAATTTATAAATGTTTAATAAAGAAATTAGTAAAGGGACCCTTAATTCCTTTAATTACCTAGTCTTCATAAATTTGTCACTTTTTAAAGAATATAACTATGTTCTCCCCAAAATGTCCTTTCTCTCCAAAATGCCTTTTGATGTTAACTTTAGAGATAAGTGTTTTGACTTAAGTCAAGTGTTTTGACTGCATCCCAGCACTGCTGGTACAACTACCCTTTCAACGTATGTTCTCACAGACTTAGGGCAGCATTGATGTAAAATATCAGGATAGGTGGCTAAATAAAAGTAAGACATGAAGGACAAAGTACATTTATCCCCAAACATCCAGGCCTTAACTTCTCTCTGACCTCATTTTATGAGTCTCTTCGCCTGTTCCTGCCCCAGGTTGTATGCATTTGCTCTCCTCTCAGATCAGAACACTCTTCTTCTGTGGGCCTGGCTTCATCACTCAGGTCTCAGTTCACTTGACTCTTCAGAGACACCTTCCTAGAACTCCCTATTTAATGTTGTTGCTCCCCTGAATTTTCCAGTTCTTCTTTCTAATATTATCCTGTCTTATTTTCTTCAGATCACATTTCACTATCTGAAATTATCTTTATTTCTTTGTCTTTGCCCACAACTAAAATGCAAGCTCCCTGAAAACAGGGGTATTCTCTGTCCTGTTCTCTGTTGTACCTCTAACTCTAAGAGCAGTGGCCGCCACATAGTAGAACAAAATTAATATGATTTAAATGAATGACCGAATCCTGGGGGTAGTGACTTGTTGAAAGGAAGCAAACAATCAGAGAAATAAATCATTTTTGTCTTTAGAAAGAAATCTTTAATATAGTGGAATTTTAGTCTTTACCAAGCTGTTGGGAAAGGAATTTGGGAAATTATAGAGCATCCCTACCCCTCTCCCCCAGCCCTCCTTAAATCATGCTAAATAAGCAGTGTGGCCATCAAAGCACTGCTCCCTGCCATGAGACCCAAGATTTAAGAACAGTTAAAGTTTCTTTATTAATGACTGTACTCAAGGTAGATGTTTTTTACCTAAACATACTTTGTTAATTAGCTAAATGTTCCTCCCACTCTCGACGTTAAATGTGGGGTACATATACACATACACACATACACCCTCTTATGCTATACTAATATCTTATAGTATACAAATATAATGCACTTATACAGTTCCTATTATAATGTTGAAAACACTAAACTTTAAATTTGTCATTTCCAGAGATCAGAGAATTAGTATGAGAAACCCAGTTTTCACATACTCTTCAGAGAAATGTTTTATCTGACTTTTAACTTAATTAGTTTCTTGACATTTGAGTTGGTATTTGTAATTTTAATTATAAACCAAAACCAAGCTCTTATTCAGCCATATATTTATATTTTACATGCTGATAGTTGCCTGTAAATTGATCAAAAGATAGTCTTATCATTCCCGTTTTTGCAATAACAGGTGTTTGGTAAGCATTTATTCAATAAATAATTACCAGTTTAGCAGCCTATAATTTTTGATGATCATTTGAGTTAAAGTGAACTAAAGCTTATTAAATAGTAATTTGGGATAAAAATAATTTCAAACTCCATATTTTAGGAAAGGAATAGTATTTAATTTGAAAAAGTTTTTCAATGAGAGGAACTTTTGATAGAAGCATGTTTTTTAGTCCCTGCAAGGAGTATGCCAGAATCAAGGAATGGCACTTCAAGATCCAGATATCTACCCGATGACTGGCACTTGGTGCAATCAAGTATGACTTGTAATATTGATAGGTGTTCCACTATCTCTTGGCACCTGCCTCCAGGAACACAATAGTGGGAAGGAAAATGAAAAACACTTCAAGGTGCCAGGGTGTTTGAGAGCTTGGCCAATTCCACTGTTTTCTTTCTTTCTGCTACCTTTATTACTATTGTCTTATAACAGTATGGCTATATTAAAACCATCTGAGATATTTTAATCTCAAAAGTTTTTTTAATATAATTACAAATATAACTTCTATGTCAAAGGACTTTAACCTAGTTTTATCTGTTGTCAACATTCTCTAATAATAATTATTTCTATTCACTGAACTCTTACTTTAGATACATTATCTCTTTTCTTTAAAATAACCCTGTAAGAAAAAGAAAATATTTTCATTTCATAAAAGAGGAACCTAAGGTTCAGAGTAAATAACCCTTCTAAAGTAAATCAGTTAAATGGCAGCAAAACTGGGATTCAAGCCACATTGTTTTGCATCCAAAGCTCTCTCTATTTTATTCTAGTTGTTATTTATTAAAGAATAAAAACAGCAAACAACTTTGAAAATTATCAGTTTGGGGTACTATAGAAGCATATACACTCTTTCATTCTTCTTTTTTTTTTTTCTTTTTTTTTTTTGTTTTTGGCCTCACTTCTTAAAACTGATGCAAGAGATAAAACTTATGTATATAATTAATGAAATTAGCAAGTGATCTTATCTTTTCAGCAGTTTTACTCTAAGATAGGAAAAAAAAACAAAATTTCAGGGAGACCAAGAAATTGAATTAGAACAGGATGGGAGTGAATATAGCTCAGTGGTTGAGTGCCTACTTCCCATGTACGAGGTCCCAGGTTCGATCTCTGGTACCTCCTAAAAACAAACAAATAAACAAAACAAAACAAATAATAAAAAAAAAGCACCAACTCTCATTGCGGAGTGGATATAGCTCAGTGGTAGAGCCCTTCTTCCCTTGTATAAGGTTCTGGGTTCAATTCCAGTACCTCCTAAAAAAAAACAGAAAGAAATAGAGCTCATCTCAGTAGGGCAGTTTTCTCTCATCCTTTAAAAGATATGTAAAGATATTTTAATGTTTCTTGAATTTTATTCTGTTCTTTATTACTGTAGATATGCTGTACATATATAACCAAATTAAAGCAGAAACTATAACTTTCTAATATCTAGTCAAAAATTGATAATATGTAAATAAACGCTTCCTTCCCTAAAAGCAGGCTGCTTTACATTCTCCCAGGGTTATTGAGGCCAGCTGGATAGCCTGCACCCCTTGCTCTACCTCCTAACATAACCTAGTAATCATTGAAAAACCCAAGATCTTGTCTATAATTACTCCCATTTGTGGTCTTAGTACTACTAAGCATGTCAGTCAGCTCACATGCTTCATTGACTCATCCAATGCTTCTGACCATAGTGTCTAGAAACTGATAATGATTTTTTTTAGGAGGTACCAGGTATTAAACTCAGGACCTCATACGTGGGAAGCAGGCACTCAACCATTTGAGCTACATCTGCTCCCTGATTTTTCTTTCTTTAAAATGAATGCAAAAGGGAAATCTTCCTTTTCTTTATTTTTGGAACATATATTTATATAAAAATATTAAATTGAGTAAAGTGAAATAAATTATTTTTAATTCAAAGCTTATGAAGATTTCAATCATCTTAGTAAATTTAACCACTATTATATAATTCTTGTTTGGTTTTCCATAGAATAAGAAAATGTATTTTAAAGGGTCACTCTTGCCTATGGATGAAATTTCTTTGCCATTTTTGTAAAATTTCCCCACTTGTCTAATTTCTTCTTGAAGGCAATAGTAAAGCAGTTTAAAGAAAAATGCTTTTGGAACTTTTCCTTAATTTGTAGGCTGTTTTAAAGCATATTTACACTTGCAGGACAGCTATTGTCTTAAATGAGCCCACTGAATTTTTGCACATATTTTCTTTCCTGTGGCCATATAAACTTGTGCCTTCTTTGACAGCAGCAATGAAATCAATAAGTCTGATTTTGTATGGTTGCCATGATTCAAGATCATGGGTAGTTAAAAAAAATTAAACCCTAAAAATATGCTGCATAAATGATATAATTTAGATTCTAAATGTTTCATCTAAAACTCCCTTTCTGTCTTTTTATCCATTCATCGGCTGACAGTGTCTTTACATCTAAAATGCAAAGTAGACAAATGGGCATCTCAGGAAAGAACATGACTAAAAGCACCAGCATCAGCGGAGACATGTGCTCGCTTGAGAAGACTGATGGCAGCCAGTCTGACACTGCAGTGGGCGCCTTGGGCACCAGCGGCAAAAAGCGGCGCTCTAGCATCGGGGCCAAAATGGTAGCTATTGTTGGTCTCTCACGGAAAAGTCGCAGCACTTCTCAGCTCAGCCAAACGGGTAGGAGTTTTTATGTTACTTTTGACTTCATGTTTGAATTGTGATTAAAATATATATTCTTTTCTCTTACTCATTTTATTGCAGTAATTTGTGGATGATGACGTGTTCCAGAAGGAAAGAGGCATTTTAAACTAGTTAACCTTTCCGAAAACATAACAGTGACATTATTTTTCAGTGATGAACAAACCTGCTTCGAAAAGTGACCCTTGGCCAGTGTTCCTGTTTGAAATGTGTATAAATGTCTTTCCTCCAAGGGAGAAGTTAAGCTGTGATACCTCTGATTGCCAGTTGCTGATCCCTTGTAAAGATACTTTCACCTGTGAGATATTTGCTTTCCTATAGGTAACATGCTTTGTAAATTTCAGTTATTTTCCTCAAGTTGGAACCAGCCAAATTAATTTTTATTCTCAGCAAGTTGCCATGATGAAGATGATACCTAATATTTTGTGTAAATAATATAGCTCTTTTATTGCCAACAACCTAACTTCCTTTTCATTTGTAGGCAACATTTACCAGTAGTATCAATTTTCTCACTTCAGTTTTTATTTCTCTGTTAAAAATTCAACAGCAATATTCTCCAGCCGCAGGGATAGAGGAATTTTCTGCTGACAGTGAAGATATTCAAAGCTTTACTACTTTAAAATTCTGTTTCTAAATCACATCTGCAAAAGTAAATTACATTACTACACTCCTACTCAGAAAAGCCACTATTTGTAATTAAGAAATTTGTCAAAGCAATGTCTTTTTTCAAGAGGGTGTTGATAATTAAACCTTAAATCCCTACTATCTTGGAAATAATAGTGTATCTTCTACTTAACAAACAAGTAAAAGCATATAATATAGTGTTTCTTTTACAGCAAATAAATTATAGGCAACTTGATTAAATTTAATTTATGCTTGAATACTGGGGTTCTTGTATACAGAAGTTAGGACACAAATCTACAATAGAACAGAATTTAAAAGTACATTAGTGGGCCCAGCTGTAGCTCAATTGGTAGGGCGCCGGTTTACCATGTGGGAGGCCCCGGGTTCGGTTCCTGGGGCCTCCTTGAGCGGGCAGACTGCCTTGAGAAGGCAGACCACCTTGAGAAGGCAAGCCGCCAGGGGCAGAGCAAAGCCGCCAGGGACAGGACAAGCCCCCGCGAGCAGGACAAGCCGCCCGTGAGAAGGACAAGCCGCCCACTAGCAGGCAAGGCCACTACGCGGTGAGCTGACTCAGTGGGCCCCCGCAATGGGGGGAGAGAAGCAGACACAGAGGAACACAAAAATCAACACAGCAAGAACAAGCAGAAAAGGGGGGAGGGATATATAATAATAATTTTTAAAAAGTACATTAGTTCCTGCACTTAGCTAATCAATTTTACAAAGCTATAACAGTGATTCTAGAATTTGAGCCGTATACAACATTATATTGAAATAGTTATTCGATGATTTTCTTTATATCTGGATCATAACTCACTGTATTTAATGGGATTATTGTTTTAGTAAATTTTCATTTCCTAAATGTGATTTTGCTATTGTTTCTCTAGCAGTTTTTTTTCTTTAAAACTTAAAGTACAATAGAAACCTAAAAACTGACATTAATAACATAATAACAAGTTAAAGAATATACTTAATAATTCCATTCATTCAGTTTTGTTCAATAAATATTGAGCACTTACTACATACCTGACACAGAGAACAGAGATGAGTAAGAAATAATTTATAATTTGGAGTTTCTTATAATCTAGTAAGAGACAGATACACAGATCACTACAAGGTGATCTTGTAGTAAATGTTGTCAAAATTGCATGGAAGGATGCTGATGCTCAGAGGAAGGCCACTTGACCCAACCTGGAATTCTAGGAATGAATTCCTGGAAAGATGATATCTGAGCTGAGATCTGAATGAACAGTGGCTACTAACCATGTGAAAGACAATTAAAAAGGTGTTCCAGATAGAAATTATCATGAACTTTGGCATGGAGATATAATATATACAGGAATGATAAGTAGTTAGGTATAATTTTAACATAAAATATTCGATAGAATATGATCCTGTAAATCATATTAATTGATAGACAGAATGTTTTAAAAGTCTTTCAGTAAGGATTAGTATAGTCAGATTTGTATAATATACAATTTGCAGTCCGTTCTTGCCATTCATTTAAGCAGCAATTTTGTTTTTAACATCTCCTGTATGCCAGGGACTATCCTAAAGAGAACATGAATACAACAAAGGTTTTACCCCTCTTGGAGCTTATATTCTAGTGGGGCTGCAACAAGGAAATAAACTTAAATCAGCAGCTGGTAAAGAGCATTGTAAAACTAATTAGCAGAGTGGAGTTCAGGTAAGACG
>PVKH010029534.1:0-12641 GCA_004027955.1 Chaetophractus vellerosus | reverse complement strand
GTTACTAATTTAAGGTTTTTTGAATATTGTAATGTATTTTTGGAATTCAGGGGGTGGAGTGTAATGGTTTCAGAGTTTTATTTAATTGTGAATTCCAAAAATATAAATTGGATTATTCTTGTAAACCAATCTGTTCATCTGGGCGTGATTAAGTTATGATAAGGGCACTAACTGGGCCCCGCCCCTCGGTGGGTGTGGTCTCAAGTATAAAGGCTAGGCAGTAGATTGAGAGAAGCAGAGATTGGAGAGAAGCAGATTGAGAAAAGCGGATTGAGAGAAGAGATTGGAGAGAAGCAGATTGAGAAAAGCAGATTGAGAGAAGAGATTTGGAGAAGCAGATTTGAGAAGCAGTTCTGATGCTGGAGTGAGCCGTTCGCCCGATAGTCTACAGCTGCCGTGTGGAGAGACGCAACGCATAGAAAGCCTCATGGTCTACAGCTGAACTCGTGAAGGAAACAGAAGCTAAGCCCGGAGAGAAACGCAGCCCCGGGAACAGAGGAACCCGGAAGCCTGAACCCTGGAGACGTCAGCAGCCATCTTGCTCCAAGACATGGACTTTGGTATGAGAAGAAATTTATGCTTTGTGGCCTGGTAACTGTAAGCTTCTACCCCAAATAAATACCCTTTATAAAGACCGACCAATTTTGGTGTATTTCAAAAGGCACATCTGGGGCTGACCAAAACACTACCCGATTAAAAAACTGGGCAAAAGATTTGAAAACAAACACAAATGGCGAAGAATCATGTGATATGTTATCCTTATAACAAATATTTCCTCCCATGAAAAAATGTTCAACATCACTAGCAATTAGGGAAATGCAAATCAAAATTCCAATGAGATATCATTTCACATCTATTACACTAAAAGAAAACTGTAAATGTTGGAAAGGATGTTGGTGGGAATGTAGAATAGTACAGCCACTGTGAAGGACTATTTGGCAGTTCCAAAGGAAGTTGAATATAGACTTGCCATTACTAGGTATATACCCAGAAGAACTGAGAGCAGTGACATGACCAGACATCTGCACATAGATGTTCATAGTGGCATTATTCATGATTGCTAAAAGTTGGAAACAACCCAGGTGTCCAAGCAATGAATGGATAAACAAATTGTGGTGTATACACATGATGGAATATTATGCAGCAGTAAGAAGAAATGAAGTCATAAAGCATATGACAACATGGATGAAGTTGGAGGACATTATGTTGAGTGAAGCAAGCGAGAAACAGGAAGGCCAAAAACTGTATGGTTGCAATATTATGAACTAAACATATTACGTAAACTCATGGAATTATTAATTAGATCAGTTATTTTTGGATTCTTCAAGATTTTCTACATTAACAGTTATGTCACCTGTGAATAGAGACAGTTTTATTTCTTCCTTCCAATACATATGTATTTCATTTTATTTTCTTTCCTGATTTCTCTGGCTAGCAATGCATTTGTGAAACGAGTTGAGAGGATAGACATGCTTACCATATATCTGATCTCAAGGGAACACACTATCAGGATTTAGTATGATGTTAGCTTTAAGTTTTTAAGAGATACCATTTACCATCTTGAGAAAGTTATCTTTATTAGTTTATGCAGAGATTAGATGGATATTGAACTTCGACAAATGCAATATTGCCTCTATTGAGATGAACCTGTGTTGTTTATTTTTTCATTTTTAGGCTACACTATGATAATTGATTTTTGAAAGTTGAACAAACCTAAGATAAATTCTACTGTAGTACGATTTATTATACATATGAAAGACAAAGAGGCAGATGTTTTTTTTCCATATCCATGAAAAATATTACTCCGTATTTTTTTATGAAGTCTGTATGTCTGGTTTTGTTATCAGCATAACACAGGCCTCATCAAATGAGATGGGAAGTGTCCCTTCCTCTCCTATTTTCTGAAATCATTTTGAGTAATTGGCATTATTTCTTTTTTGTTTGGTAGGTTTCTCCAGTAAAGTCATCTGGGCCTGGGACTTAGGTTGTGGGAATGCTTTTAACTATGACTTGAATATCTTTAATATCTACAAGACTATTTAGGTGATCTATTCTTTTTTCTTTTAATTTTTTTAAGATTTATTTTATTCCCCTCCCCACCCCTTGTTGATTTGTGCTCGCTCTCCTCTCTGTGTCTGTTCATTGCGTCTCATCTTCTTTTTGGGAGGCACCAGGAACCGAACCCAGGACCTCTCATGTGGGAGGGAGGCGCCCAATGGCTTGAGCCAGTTCCGCTCTCTATTTCTTCTTAAGTTAGCTTTAGAAGTTTTTACGCTTACAAGAATGTGTCCATGCCATATAAGATAACAAATTTAATAATAAAGTTGTTCACAATGTCCCATTATACTATTAATGTCTGTTGATCTGTTGTAATTATCCCTCTTTTAATCCCAATATTGGTCATTTGTGTCTTCTCTTTTTTTTCTGAACTGTCTGATTAGAATTTATCAATTTTAATGTTTTTTTTTCCCCAAGAACAATAGATTTTTCTTTTCAAGAGCAATAGATTTTTCTATTTTCTTTTCTTCCTCTTCCAATGAGTTTATTTGCTCTGTATTTCTAGTTCTGGAGAGTTGTTTTTTTTTAAAGAATTTTGGGAAAATTTCATGTATCAAAGCTGAGATACATGTTCCAATAAGTCTACTATAATTTCTCCTCACGCTAATAGCATGTGTCAGTTTGTTTGTTTTCTCTAAATTCTCTCATACAATTGCTCTAGACTCTATAGAGCAGGGGTTCTTAACCTTTTTTATTCCATAGCCCCCTTTGCTAGTCAGATGAAAACCACAGACCCCTTCTCAGAATGTAGCGGCAGATAGTTTTATGACACTCAACATCAGCATGTCTTTAAATTAAGTTTTAGGTTTATTCAAAATTAATTCAAGTTCACAGATCCCCTGAAATCTTTCCACATACCCCTTGGGGGCCATGGACCCCTGGTTAAGAACCCCTGCTATAGAGGGTAGGTCTTCTCTGGGCCTGCCTGGGAAGAGCAAATGTCCCCACCCATGCATAGGAGACTGGGAGTCAGACAATTCATTATGCACAAATCAACACATATATATGTACTTTATTAAAGTAATAATTTTTCTCAAATAAAATAAAAAAATAATACATGGGGCAAGACTATCATGGTAGTCAGCCTCCAAGAAGGCCCCCTATAATCCTCATCTCCTGGCATTCATACCCTCTTTAGTAATTCTGAAATCAAAATGAGTCTTACAGTTGATAGAAATGTTTGACATGGGTTTTTTTTAACTCCCTAAAATTGTTACAAAATTGACAGTTTATCTAACAAGGGTATCTCAGAAGCCAGGAAACAAAAGGATGTGAAATAACTAAATGTGGACTATTTGGTAGACTATTTTTTCAGGAAGATTTTGGGTAAAAGGAAAATGAGTCAAGAAAGGAGGCACGGGAAGCAGATGTGGCTCAAGCAATTGGACTCCCGCCTACCACATGGGAGGTCCGTGGTTCGGTTCCCGGTGCCTCCGACAGAAGACAGCGAGCTGGCGTGACGGGCAGGCATGGCAAGCTGACACAACAAAATGATGCAACAAGAGACACAAAAAGAAAAACATAATGAGAGATACAACAAAGCAAGGAACAGAGGTGGCTTAAGCAATTAGGTGCCTCCTTCCTACATCAGGGTCTCAGGTTCGGTTCCCGATACCTCCCTAAAGCAACAAACATGACAAACAGACACAAGTGCAAACTACAAGGGGGTGGGGAGAGATAAATAAATAAAAATTAAAAAAAAAAAGAGAAAGGAGGCACTAGGTGACATTATCAACATGGTGACATAAGATATCACCTGAAAAAACTACCCCAGAGATTCAGCTAATATAAGGACAAATTCCACTTGCTTAGAACTCTGGAGGAGAGACTGGACTAGGACTCGACAAAGGCTGAATCGAAGAAAGAGACAAATATCAGGTAGAAAACTTCCGTCCTGGACCAGCCAGTCCTCTACCCTCCCCCTCAAATGGTCTGGTGCTCAGCTTGGAGTTCTCCAAAGACAGCAGCCAGGTCCCTCATACCAGGGACACAGATTATAGCTGAATTCACAACAGTGAGTTAGAATCCCAAGCATATTCAAGCATAGAGGCCCGGGTCTGCAGAGACCCTAGCTGAACACTACCTGCTGAGAAGTGCTGCATAAAAAAGGGCCCCGGGGGTGGGGGGTGGGGTGGGGGGGGATGACCACAAGTGTTACAATCACTTAAGCCAGTTAATGTGGGCTGGACTCCCTAATTCAGAGGTTCTTAACAAGGTGTCCATGAGCTTGAATTTAAATTCAAAAAACATTATTCTTGTGGGGACGTGTTGGTGTCAGTGTGATATATTTATTAAATAATATACAGCATAGTGTGGACTTAGTAAGGGGCCTGTGGTTTTCACCTGACTGGCAAAGGGGTCTGTGGAGAAAAAAGGTTAAGAACACATGCCCTAAATGCAAATCAGACTTTTCTGTAGTGACCCACCCTTCTGGATTGACCCCATCTTGCCCAAGGTGGGATACCCTAATGAGGAAGAAACCAGAGACAATAAAGCCTCACAGAGAAAGATAAATATTTTTAAAAGGGAGTAAAACTAAACTGTCATAAGACCAGAGGTACCCAGAACTGAAAATTGTAAGGAAAATGGGGCACTGAGTGAGGGAGAGAATTTAAACAAATCATAGGAGGAGGGGGAAAAATCTGCACAAAAACAAACAGAACAGATCAGGATCCCTGGAAAAGGAACAGAAGAAAAAAGGCTTTCTCCTGGAGGTAAAACAATTACACAAAAAGTACAATCTTAAAAATTATACCATATACCCAGGGCAATAATCAGATGAAGAAGAGCTGAGAAAATCTAATCAGTTAAACTCAGGCTATTCTAACAGTCCAGAATAAGTTGGACATCAAAGAAGAGCCTTAACCCAAAGTCAATCAAGAAACCCTAGACAAGAGAAACTTACCTTCAGAGTTAACTCATCTAGATAATCATATGCCTAGACATCAGCAAAAAATTGCAAATCATACTAAGAAACAGTTAAGATATGGCCCAGTCAAGGGAACAAATTAAAAATTCAGAGGAGACACAGAATTTGGAACAACTAATCAAAGAAGTTCAAACAAATCTCCTAAATCAATTCAAGGAGATGAAGGAAAATATGCATGAAGAGATAAAGGATACTAAGAAGACAATGTGAGCATTAAGAAGAATATGAAAGTATTAAAAAGAAACCTAACAGATATTATGGGGATGGAAGGCACAATTGTAGAGATCAAACATATACTAGAGGCATACAACAGCAGATTTGAACAGGCAGAAGAATCAGTGAACTAGAAGAGACGACAATCGAAATCGTACTCAGAAGAACAGATAGAGAAAATAATAGAAAAATTGAGCAGTGTCTCAGGGGTTTGAATGACAGCATGAAGCACACAAACATATGCATCATGGGTGCCCAAGAAGGAGAAAAGGGAAAAGGTACAGAAATAATATTTGAAGAAATAACAAGCCAAAAATTTCCCAACTCCTATGAAGGTCATAAATATACAAGTCCAAGAAGTACAACATACTTGTATTAGTCAGCGAAATGGGTGCTGATGCAAAAAAACAGAAATCTGTTGGCTTTTATAAATGTATTTATTTGGGATAGAAGCTTACAGTTATCAGGCTATAAAGCATAAGTTACTTCCCTCACCAAAGTCTACTGCCATGTGTTGGGGCAAGATGACTGTTAACATCTGCCTAGAGTTCAGGCTTCTTGGGTTCCTCTGTTTCCCAGCTCCATTTCTCTCAGGGCGCAGCTGCTGTGCTCTCTCCACAAGGCCAGCTGTAGACTATCAGGCAAACGGCTCCGTCTCTCTCCCCAGGGCTTCTGCCATGACTAAGGAGCTATCTCTATTCCTCTGTGTTCTTCTTCTGTGTGTTCACTTTCCGGGTTCCAGTTCAAAACTCCCAACTCTGTCCTTTGCCATGTCTTGTCTCTATGAGTCCCCAACCCTTGGGCGGGGACTCAATGTCCTACTGACATGGCCCAATGAAAGTCCTAATCATAATTTAATCAATTAAAAGTGATACCTCTGACAGACCAGTTTACAAACATATTCCAATAACTATTTTTGGAATAATAAACAATGTCAAACTGCTACAGTACTCCAAACATTAAATCCTAATAGACCTACTCCAAGACACATGAGAATGTCAAATGCCAACGATAGAGAGTACTGAAAGCAGCAAAAGAAAAGCAATTTGGAAAAAATAAAAAATAAATTTTAAAAAATAATAAAAAAAAAAAAAAAAGAAAAGCAATTTGTCACACACAAAGGAACTGTAATAGGACTAAGTGCCGATTTCTCATCAACACCATGGAGGCAAGAAAGCAGAGGTATGATATATTTAAGGTGCTTAAAGAGAAAAACTGCCAGCCTGAAAATTCTCTATCCTACAAAACTGTCCTTCAAAACTGAGGGAGAGTTTAAAATATTCACAGATACACAGAAACTGAGAGTTTATCAACGAAAGGCCTACCTTACAAGAATTATTAAAGGGAGTTCTGCAGGTTGAAAGGAAAATACAGGAGAGAGTAACTTCAAGTAGTGTAAAGAAATGAAGATTCAGAGAATGTGCCTCAAAAGGCTTTGTCACAAAAGTGAAAAAACAATCTACTGAATGAGAGAAAAATATATGGAAACCACATATCCAATAAGGGTTTAATATCTAGAATATATAAAGAAATCCTACAGGGAACCCATGTGGCTTAGTGGTTAAGCACCAGCTTCCCAGATACCCAGCCCTGGTAAAATAAAATAAAATTAAAATTAAAATTAAAATTAAATAAAATTTTAAAAATAAAATAAATAAAATACATACGCACCTTTAAAAAGAAAAAGAAATCCTATAACACAACAATAAAAGGACAATGAACCCAATTAAAAAATGGGCAAGAGACCTGAACAGACATATCTCCAAAGAGGATATACAAACGGCTAAAAGGCACATGAAAAGATGCTGAACACCACTGGGCTATTAGGGAAATGCAAATCAAAACCATGAGATATCACTTCATACCCACCAGAATTGATACTATTAAAAACAAAAACAAAAACAAAAAAAAAACAGAAAATATAAAGTGTTGGAGCAGATGCTGTGGAAAACAGTTTGGCAGTTCCTCAGAAAGCTAAGTATAGAATTTCCATATGACCCTACAACCCCAGTTCTACAGACTCAAACAGATACTTGTACATCAAAGTTCCTAGGGGCATTAGTCACAAATGTCAAGAGGTAGGAGTAACCTGTGTCTATCAACGGAAGAGTGGATGAACAAAATACATAATACACATACAATGGAATATTAGTCAACTATAAAAAAAGGACTGAAGTTCCAATACATGCTAAAATGAAGAACCTTGAAGACATCATGTTGATTGAACCTGAAGACATCACGCTGATTGAACTAAGCGAGATGCAAAAAAACAAATAGATATGATCACATATACATGAAATAATTAGAATATGCAAATTCATAGTCAGAAATTAGAATACAGGTTACCAGGTATAAGGGTGGAGGTGAACAATGGGGAGTTAATGCTCAATTGGTAGCGAGTTTCTGTTTGGGGTGATGGAAAAATTTCGGTGATGGATGGCAGTGATGGTGGCAGAATATTATGAATGTATTTAACATTAGTAAATTGTATACTTAAAAGTGTCTAAAATGATTAATTTTAACTGTATATATTATCAGAACAGAATTATAAGACACAGTGTGTGCTCTAATGTAAACTATAAACTACAGGTAATAATATAAATATAATAATATTGTTTCAACAACTGCAACAAAGATACCACACTAATGCAAAAATGTTAGGAAAAACTGTGTGTAGGAGGGGGAATTTATGTGAACTCTGTATGTTCTGCATGATTTCTCTGTAAACCTAGGAACTGCTCAAATTGTAAAGCTTTAATTTAAAAAAAGGAGGCACTGTGTTTGCTTTCTTATTTTTTTGTGTTAACATGATAAGACAAGCACATTTGGAAGCAAGGACCTCAGAAGGAGCTTTAAAAAGATTAAGGACAGTCACCAGAATAAAATTAAAAGGACGGGAAGAATGTACTCACAAATATAGGTGCAATCATTTAAACATTACTCATGCAATATTTACTGAACGCCTACTCCGGCTAGTCACTGTGGTAGGCAGTGGGATACATTCTCTGGGGGTGGTAAGCTTCGGACTCCACCGTGTTTAGGGTGGAAAGGGAAGTATAACAACAGTGATAAATGGGGGGAAATGAACAGCCATTTCAAAGATCTACCGCTATCTGGGAGTGTTATATGAGAAATTCAAGAACAGACAATGAAAAGAACTGCCAAACAACTGCCTCACACACTAGTTCCAGGTTCAACTCCTGGTCGCAATACATCTCCAGCAGGGCTCATCTCCCTCCCTGCCTTCCGCATCGACCTCGACCGCTGCGCCCAACAGCTCGTGGCCGGTGAAGGACTGACGCCGCACATCTCGGCAGGAGCACGGGCTCGGTCCACGCCCGCAGACTGCACCGGCCGCAACCTCTTCCGGGGTGCCCTTCCCCGCCCCGACCGTGCCTGCCAGTCAGAGGCACCACCCTCTCGTCCCTAACACCCGAGTCAGCCAACGAAAACGGTACTCGGCGGGGCGCGCCGACCCGCCGGCTCGCGAGCGCTCGCGGGAAACATGGCCCATGAGCGCGCGCGACGGAGCGGCAGCTCCCGCCCACAGCATACCTTCGCGCCGCAAGCGCGGCCGCCTCGAGACATGTCCAAATGTACTGCCTCCTCAGGGCGCCGGAATACCGCTCCGCCAGGTCCGCCACGCCCCGCCACGTTACTGTCCCCGCTCGGCTCGCCTCAACTGGCGCGCGGCAATTGGCGAGTACTCGAGCGCGGGGCGGGACATCTTCCGGCGAACCGGCTTCGCTAGGCTCCGAAAGGCCGCGTACAGCTAGCCCCGCCCCGCTGCGCCTCAATTTTGAGTAGCGCGCGGCGCGGCGCGGCGGGGCGGGGCGGGGCTTCCTGGAGAGCGCGCCCCTTGTGGCCGCTGAGCTATTCTCTCCCGCCGGGAGCCTGCAGGTCGTGCCGTCCCCCGGTGGCCTTGCTTGGCACGCCGGCTCCGCGTCGGGAATCGCGCGAGCAGGAGTCTCGCGCGGCAATCAGCCGATAAGTGCTGTCTTTCAAACGAAACTCAGGCAATAACGGAGCTTAGGTAAAAATAAAATGAAAATTCCAGGTAGGCTACGAATTCAATTAAAGAATGGTTATAAAATAACCGAATAATAGTTTAATTAAAATATAAGATAAATAATATAAATAAAACGGAAAAATAGTAAGGAATGGTTATAAAATAACCTAGTAAAATAATATCCAAAGTAGGATACGAATTCAATAATTAAGGAACGGTTACTAAAGAAATGATTGTAACTTGTTAGTAACCAGCAACCTCGGAAAGAAGGAAGGTTTTAAAAGTACGGAGGCATTGCTGACACTCCTATTGTCAGCGCTTAAAAGATCCAGGGTACGTTTTCGCTTAGGATTTACACCTCTTTCTGGTGCTCCGCGAAGAAGAGCGATTTGCCTCTCTTGCCTCAGCCTTCCGCTGTGTCTGCTGTAGCTCTCAATTTTACATTAGCAGAACGACCTCTGCATGCCGCCACAACTGCAGTCCCATTCCACTACCTTCTTGTCATCTTGCTCGATGTGAGAGGTGCCTTAACCTAAACTTTTCCCAAACTTGCTCCTTTTTTAGACTTCTCTATCTCAGTAGGTGACACCACCTGGTAGCTCTTGCAGAAACCTGGGAACACTTCTGTGTGAACACTCTTGTCTCCTAGCAAAACGTTCTGTCTGCACCACCTCCCATTGTAGATCTCTCGTCTATTTGTCGCTCCACTGCCATCACCGTATTCCAGGCCAATAATTTCTTTTGCCCAGACTACTCAGGAGTCTCCTAACTAGTACCCCCAAACCCATTCTTTGCCCCCCACCCATCTTCCACACAGACGCTCCAGTGAAGATGTTTACTGTCTGGATATTGGCCTTCCTTTTTGTTGTCAAATATACCAAGCTCCTCAGGCCTCAGGGCCTATGCATTGCTATTCCACTTCCACCTGCTGGAAAGCCTTATACCCTCCCTTTGCCTCCAATTCTTCCTTACCTAACAAACTGAAATTGATGTCCTTGGTTTTCCTGAACAACCCACTCCCAGAGTTGGGCCTCCCTGTTCTTCATTTTCACAGGACTCTATACTCCTTTGAAGATGTTATATGAATCATTAACTGATAATTATTATAGTTATTTGTTTACACTGTAACGTAGACCATTTCTATCATCTTCACCTTTATATCCCCAGCACTTACCATGGTGTCTTCCACATACAGAGCACTCAAATAATTGCTACAAATGAAGGAAATGAATGAACTAATTATTTGTAATGGTTTGACAGTTTATGTAATTATGAATTCCAAAAATATATATATTGAATCTTGCTTGTAAATGGATCTGTTAAGCTAGGCATGATTAGGTTATGTATAGGGTGTTAATTGCCACATTTGTGGGACATTGAGCCCCACCCCTTGGTGGGTGTGGTCTCAAGTATAAAAGGCAAGACAGAGATTTGGAGAAGCAGATTTGAGAAGCAGTTCTGATGCTGGAGTGAGCCATTCGGCCAATAGTGTACAGCTGGCCTTGTGGAGAGACACAAAGCGTAGAGAGCCTCATGGTCTACAGCTGCACTTGTGGAGAAAACAAAAGCTAAGCCCGGAGAGAAACGCAGCCCCGGGAACAGAGGAACCCAGAAGCCTGAACACTGGAGACGTCGGCAACTGTCTTGCTCCAACACGTGGACTTTGGTGAGGGAAGAACTTTATGCTTTGTGGCCTGGTAACTGTAAGCTTCTACCCCAAATAAATACCCTTTATAAAGACTGGCCAATTTTTGGTGTACTTCAAAAGGCACCCCTATGGCTGACTAATACATTATTAAACAGAAATAACTTGCTCAAGGTTGCACAGTTAGTAAGTATTCAGGACTAGAGCCCATGTATGACACTGTCATCCACACTTTTTCCACTATACCAATGATCACATAACATTAGAAGGGTATTTTCAAATAAACAGACGCAGCAGAATTGAACTATCCTTAAGAAGGATAAAAAAAGAGAAAGAAGAGAAAAGGAATCTTAAATCCTTTCCAGTCCTCCAGTGCTGTTGGAGGACCTCTTATCTCCTCATCAAAAAAAAAAAAAAAAAGCCAAACACCAAGATAAGGGGGAAAGTCCTTCTTTTAATTATTTTCCCATCAAAATTTCTAGTCTAGTTGACATTTTTCAGAAATCTGTGGTTTTCACTTTGCTAACAGAGATCCTAAGCATTCTGTGGAGGGGCCATGGAGCCTATGGGGAGGGCAAGAGTTGCAAAGGATTCTCTACACCACCAGGGCAGCTCTGCTACCATCTCTGCTATATATAGGATAAGATTTAATTTAAAGAAAAATCTTATTTGAGAAGAAATGTTTGAAATGCACTGTTCTATATCCTTTTCTAGCCTAGTTGTTAACAATGCACTGCCTGCAAAGAAATCCAAAATTTAAATGTGAAGAAAATGAAACTGTAAAGTTATTAAAATAAAATATGGGAAAATTCATTATAATCTGGAGGGGGGAAGGTTTTCATAAGCATGACTCAAAATTCACTAGTCATAATAGGAAATATTGCTAAATTACATAAAAAATTTAATTTCTGCATGGCAAAAACCATAAAAGGCAAAGTCAAATGCAAATGGCAAAATGCGAAGAATATTTGCTATGCAAACCATAATGAAAGAATAATCCTCTACCCCCGAGTACAAGGGCAATGACTAGTGAAGGAGAATGGTCCATTGATGGGCCCTTAATATTGATGACTGTGCTTATGTACCTTTACTCTTTAAATTGAAACTTAGCCTAGTATTAAAGGGTGCCTAAGAGTTGCCTCCTGGGAGCCTCCTTGTTGCTCAAATGTAGCCTCTCTCTAAGCTGAACTCAGCATATAAATACATTACTTTCCTCCCAGCGTGGGACATGACTTCCGGGGATGAGCCTCCCTGGCACCGATGGATTGCTACCAAGCACCAAATAGCAATGCAACTGGAAAAAGACCTTGACCAAAAGGGGGAAAAGGTAAAGACAAATGAGTTTATATGGCTAAGAGACTTCAAAGTGAGTTAGGAGAACATTCCAGAGGTTATGCTTATGCACAACTCAACAGGATCTCATTGACTGCCAAATTAGACACTACCTCAAATAATGGTGCTCCTGAGGGCTGTGGAGACACATAGACACTATGATCAGGGCAGATAGTTCACGAGTTTGGTGCCTTGCCAGTGGGCCCTACTTTGGAGTTTGTTCTCCCCAGTGTGACAGAGTTGGACTCTGTTGTGGTTTCCCTACACATGGCTATTCTCTCCCTTCTGTTTGAGCCTATAGTTGGTGCTGGAGTTGGGAGGTATACATCCAAGAGACTTGAGTCTTTGGGCTGCCCATGTTCCAGCTGGGCCCTGAGCCTCAAAAGAGTTGCAACACCTACTCTCCAGTTCATTGGACTCACCCAGGACAACTAACAAGGAGGTGATGATGGACA
>PVKH010029533.1:0-12645 GCA_004027955.1 Chaetophractus vellerosus | reverse complement strand
ATGGATGGATAGATAGATAGATATAGATGGATGATGGATGGATGATAGATGGATGGATAGATGGATGAATATATATATATATATATAGATAGATAGATATAGATGGATGGATAGATGATAGATGGATACATAGATAATAGGTATAGATGGATGATATATAATAGATAGATAGGTAGATAGGTAGATAGGTAGATAGATAGATAGATAGATAGATAGATAGATAGATAGATAGATAGATAGATAGAGATAATGGATAGAGAGATGGAAGGAGGGAATGAAGGAAGAGATAATTGGTAGATTTTTATCGATGCTGGATAGATAGGTTATTGATGGATAAGAGAGAAAGAGAGGGAGGGAAGAAGAGAGAGATAGGGTTTCTGAACCTCTTGACACTGGGGCTGGATGCTTCTTTCCTGTAGGGGGCCATCTTGTGCATTGTAGGTGTTGAGCAGCCTCCTGGTCTCCACCCACTTGATGCCAGCAGTGCCTTCTCTTCCCCTAAGTAGTGACAATTAAAAATGTCTCCAAGCCTTGCCAAGCGTCCCTTGTGGGGCAGAATCCCCCCAGATTGAGAACCACTATGCTAGCTCACCAAGCAAAGCTGTTGGTGTAAGATGCTGCCACCTGCTCTTCCCATACATGAGCCGATAGAGTCAGTTGTGTTAACTATGATGGAAATGTGAATAGACAAGCTGTGTCCTGGGAACCTATCATTGGGATCGTGGGTGTGATTCAAGGATCTAAGGAGCTTGTCTGTGGGGCTGACAGATGTTCACGAGGCCAGGTGGAATGCATGAGCGTTGATCCAAAGGCTGGCCAGGTCCTCTGCTCCTTTTTGATCCATCGACCTCCTGCTGTAACCAGTTTAATTCTACTTCCACACCATATTCTTTTTGTCTGCTTTGTGAGGTCTTCTCGCTTCACTTCTCTGGTTTTCATTCAATGCTGTATATTTGAACAATGCTCTGGCCAAGTCCCTTTAGGTGTCCATTCCCTATAAAACTGGGAATATCATGCAGTGTTTTCCCTTGCAGGCTGTTGTATGGTGAGTGTGTGAGTAGCAAGATGAGATGGAGCTTTGTTTTGTAAAGCAAGGAGACCAACAGTGGTTTTTGTAAATTCCTGAATGAATCACACCATAATTTTTAACTCTGCCCCTGGCATTTTCTGCATGAAGAATTTCTCCTGTGTTCAGAACTATAAATGAAACCAGAATTTTGGAACTTCAGCTGTGGCCACATAGACTAGATTGAGTAATATTGGACTTTTTAAAAGTAAGTTGACTTCTTTCACTGTTGATGGCGAATGATCCAGACTGGATAAAAAATGGTTACTCTGACATTCCTCCTTTGACATTTATTAAGTATCCTTGAAAAAATGAAAAGAAAATTTCAGATAGGTTGTAACTTATATACCAAAACTCAGATCTTTTAAGATCATTGATTTTTTTTAAATCCAGCTCTCTGTATTATTTATGATGTTTTCCTTTATCTGATGCAGAAATGAATATGTTTTATGAAGGCAGATTTCTTCTAAAGACTTTCTAGAATTCAAAAACCATTTTGATTATGTTTATTGACCAAAGAAGATTCTAGGCAGCATTTCTTTATTCAGTGAGTATATATGAAATATTTACTATGTGCTGGGCACTGTAATTGGTTTTAGGGATGCAAATGTCATCAAGACACAGTCCTGGCTTTGAGGCATGGAGGAAACAGACACAATAACCAAAAGATTATCCATCAGTGAGACGTGGAGAGATGTAGAGTCCAGAGAAGGAGGTGGAAAACTGTAAGGAAAGTAGTCTCAGAAGAATGAACATCTGACCAAGCTCTCAAATGATGGGTTGTTGTCATCCAGGTGGAGAGAGAGAAGGGCAAGGACGTCCATGTTGGGAGGCAAAACACATGTTCACAGGTACGGCAGCTTGTGAAAGAACATGACTGTGTGCAACATTCTCTAACTGGCTGGGACGAAAGGGAATGTTGTATTTGGCAGACAACTTGGGGGCTGCGGGAAGCAAAAGAGCCATCTGGAAAAGAGATTTGGGTCCTGAGGCAGAAGGTTTTTATATGAACCACCAAACAATGCAATATCTTCTCTATCACTTGACATCTCATTTTAAAGATGGAGGTGATCTGAATGGATTTGAAATCCCCAGGCTCTTTTCAATATTATTTATACTG
Source organism: Chaetophractus vellerosus (assembly GCA_004027955.1). NCBI lineage: Eukaryota > Metazoa > Chordata > Mammalia > Cingulata > Chlamyphoridae > Chaetophractus > Chaetophractus vellerosus. The sequence continues at coordinate 10,459 of PVKH010029533.1, read as the reverse complement.
AGGAATATTTCAGCAAGATTGTCATTTTTTAAAACTCTACCCTTTGATCCCAAGATTTCTGGAAAAGTTTAAATGATGCCTCCTCTTCCAAAAGGTAGAGAAACTGCGCCTACACTTATATTATTTTCCTTTTGAGTACATATATGACTTTCTCATTTTCACTTAATATACTATAATATCCCTACAGCATTTATCCATGAAACCATAGCATAAAACAGAACATGGAAGCTGTAAATAAATACTGTTGTTGAATGAATTTCAGTCACTAGTTCAGAATCTATATAATGTGAAATTGTAATAGCAATTGAAAAACCGTAGATGCAGAGCTAACCAATATATTTTAATCACAGTTAAAAAGAAAAAACAATCCATGATAACGTTCCAATTTTTTTCCATCTCATAAAACCCCATTATCTTATCTTGAATTTTAAAAAAGACAAGAGTGATAAAATTTATGTTTGAAGCCTCTGAAGAATGTTCATCTTTTAATAGACTGGCATTTTTCCATCTGAAATGAGATAATTTAAATGTTTTCCAGAAAACACCAGGAACGATCTATCATAATCTAGATCTGATTTCTCCCAGGAAATCCAGGTTCTCATCTGCCCCATCATAAATCCATTTGGTGGCTTCAGATAAAGTTAATCATATTCTTGGTCTGAACTAATTAATACAAGAACAGGAAATTATTTTTAAAAAACCTGTATTTCATATTATTCAAATATATTATTTCTATCCTAAGACATACATTGAGTTTTCATTGGAAATTAGAAATAACCTCTTAAGACCATCTCGCTTTGATGAGTTGCTCACTCCAACAACACTATAGAAATTTTATGGCATCAACTACCATAGAGAGAATTTGCTGGAGTCCTGATTTAAACCACCACTCTTCTCTCTTGGTTAATAACTTTCTTACGGAAAATTTCCTCTCTTTTCTTCTGAGTGCATCATGTGCCTGGAGCTTGCATTTTCAGTTTATTTTGACTCATTCCTCTTTGAGTCAATGGTGAGTACATAGCACTTACAAGACTTCATGCAAATGATTGCAGATTTACTTTAGAGAATCATTGACTTGAAAAACTGTTCAGGGACTTGCTATTTTGAATCTTGCCCCTATGAACTTTAAAAAGAAACCAGAGAGGTGAATACTGGTCCTGTTTTGTTGAGCTCTCTAAAAGTATTAGCTCAAATACCTACTTCAGAATATTCCCACTGGGGGAAAAAAAATCTCTGAAATCAAGTGTTGTTTTTTCTCCCAAATCTCAGGGACAATCACTTTCCATTAAAAAGGTAGGACTAGGGAGCAGATGTGGCTCAAGCAGTTGAGTGCTTGCTTTCCACATGGGAGGTCCTGGGTTTGGTCCCCAGTGCTTCCTAAAAAAAAACAAAAACAAATAAGAAAACCAACTCAGGGGGAGCCAATGTGGCTCAAACAGTTGGGTTTCCACCTCCCACATGGGAAGTCCTGGGTTTGACGAGCAGGCACAAGCTGATGCAATGAGCAGACACAACAAGCAGGAAGCAGCTGTGACTCAGGTGGTTGGGCACCCACCTTCCACATGGGAAATCCCAGGTTCAGTTCTTTGGTGCCCCCAAAAGAAGACAAGTGGATTCAACGAGCAGACACAATGAGCAGAGACAATGAGCAGACACAGTGAGCAGACAATGAGCAGGCGGATGAGGGAGCCATCTCTGGGAGGGGGATAGAACCAACTTGGAGGAGCTGATGTGGCTCAGTGGTTGAGCGCTGACTTCCCAAATAAAAGGTCCTGGGTTCAATCCCCGGCCCCAGTAGGTAGGACCCTATTGCACAGAAATACTTTTCCATCTCTCCCTTCCATTGTTCTCCAGAAAACAACTAGAAGCAGTCTCCCCACTTAAATCCTTTACCTATATGTGAGCCTGGCCTCGACCAGCAAGCTCTAAAAGTTCATATCAGATTGCTTATCTTAAGGATATTTTTCACAGTAGGAAATCTCAATTCAATAATAATCTAAAGGGCAACTTGTGATGCATGTGCTTATTTTTATTCTGCTTTTACTCATTCTATTTCCTTAGCTATTTTAAAAAAAAACACTTCCAATCTCATGCAGAAAATAACTATGATCCAAGAAACTGATAGAAGCTGATCCTGCAATATCCAAGAGCTAGATTTGTGAACTAGGAAGATAAAGCGGCTTTGAGTAGCAAGATAGCATTCATGAATTGCTGGGTGAACTGTTTATTTTCCATTCTAATCAGTGATTAGAAAAGGGAAGCAAATTTAAGAGAAAATTAGGCCCTTAAAATAACTCCGATACGCAATCTTTGGCTTGTCTCACTTCCTTATTTTATGGGATTATGCTTCTAGAATTAAAACAGTGTGTCTAAGAAATGTAAGAAAAGACAAAAGAAAAGAAAAGATGAATTATTGAGTGTCTACTATGTGAGCTGGCTGCTTAACACACCCATATGCACCTGAAATAACTCTGAAATAGAAGAATTATCATCGCCATGTGTGAAAAGATAGACACAGTCAATATTTGTGACTGCAAAATACCAAGTCAAGTCTTTTGTTTGTTATGAGGTCAACAGGCTGTCCTTACTAGTTAGTGGGGTGAATTGATCGATCGTTTGGACAGAGATGTAAAGGGGGAATGGTATCATCTAATAAACTAATATTCACTGTGCATTTATCGTGTTTTGCAGCAACAACACAAAGACACAATCCCTGCCCTGGGGTTAGATAAAACCACAGAAATCAGCATGTCAGGAACGAGCCTAGAAAGTGCCATGACATAGAGGACATGGAGGAGATTCCCTGGGGCAAAGAGGTAAAAAATAAGAATCTTTGACTTGAAATTAGTTGTAGATAATGTAAACTTTAAAAAAAAAAGAAGCCATTAAAAAATCACTTGCCTTAGAACTCAGAGAAAATACTGAAGATCTAAGGAACCAACTTTCAGAAGTTGACTGGTCTGACCCCATACTATTGCTCCCAATGAAATGAAGTAGAAGTTTGAATCTCGTTCTCTTACCCAATCTGAACCATTCCATTTTTGGAGCTTGTGATGGTTTGAGTCTTCTGTGGACCCCAGAAAGTTATGTTTTTCAGCCAACCCATTCCTGTGCATGGAAGCCTATTGTAGGTGGGAAATTTGGTTAGATTCAGTTAAGGGCCTTTGATTTGCAGGACCCAGGGTGAATCCTAATCCACTTACTGGAGTCTGTTATAAATGGAGAACTAAAAGCAGAGATGCACAGAAAAAAGTGGCAAAGACAGAGAAGAACCCAAAAGCTGGATTCAACAGAACACAGAGGCCACTTTAGTCCAAAGCTGAAAGAGAGGAGGTAGGGAGGACAAGGGAGAGACTAGCCGCCATTTTTAAAATTAAATATATGTATTTTAATTTTTTTAAAGATACATAGATTACATAAATGTTACATAAAAATATAGGGGATTCCCATATGCCCTGCTCCCCATACCTCCCACATTTCCCCACATTAACGATATCCTTCATGAGTGTAGTACATTCGTTGCAATTGATAAATGGATTTTGGAGCATTGCCACTGAGCATGGATTATAGTTTACATTGGAGTTTACACTCTCTCCCACACAGTTCTGTAGGTTATGGGGAGATAGATAATGCTGGCCGCCATTTTGCCTCGAGTCTAGAGCCTGCCAGCAGCCAACCTTTGGTGAGATAGCATCCCTAATGATGCCTTGATTTGGACATTTTCACATCCTCGGAACTGTAAGATTTCACCCTAATAAATTCCCATTATAAAAGCCAACTCATTTCTGGTCCATTTCATTGGCAGGACTTGAATAATACTGAGGCCCCTACAGCTTACATTCAGAATGGTCCTTGATACCAGGAGTTGGCAAGCGATGGCCGACTCTGCCAAATCTGACCTGCGCTGAGAATGGTTTCTACATATGCAAATGGTTGTCGGGGAGTGGATCAAAAGAAACATATTTTGTGATGTGAAAATTAAGTGGAATTCAAATTTCAGTGTCTGTAAGTAGTTTTATTGGAACTCCGCCATGCCCGCCGATGGCGGCTTTTGTGCTTCAATGGCAGAGTTGAGTAGCTGTGAGAGTCTGTATGGTCTAAAAACCTGAAAATATTAGATATTTGTCCCTTTACATAAAAAAATCTGAGCATGGATGTAACTCAAGTGGTTGAGTGCTCTAGGTACCTCCTAGAAACAAAAACAAGCAAGCAAACAAATGGGGAAAAAAATTGGGGGGAGCTGGTTTAGCTCAGTGGTTGAGCCCTGGTTTCTCACATATGAGGTCCAGGGTTCAATCCCCAGCCCTGTTACCTCAAGGGAAAAAAATTCTACTTAAACAAAAAGTTTCCAGACCCTTCATCTACATTTTTGAAGCAGAAGTTAGTAGGAATTCAAAAAGCTCAAGAAATAATCCATTAACCACAGCCCCCCCAGGCTTTTAAAGGATGACATCCATTTTTTTAATGCCAAATCTTCCATCTGCATTTCTAGGCATTATGTCTTTCCACCACATTAATAAGGGTTTTCCATCTTTGGAGATGCTACATCTACTGAGCCCAAGCTCCACAGTCCCATTGACAGGTCTCTGTTGAAGCTAGCAACAAGCATGCTCCTGAAGAATTCCCATTTTCCTTCAAGCTAGAACCAAGCAGCCCTCTTCCTAGCAGCTTTCAATGGTCTAAGTGATGGCCTTTGGAGAAATAACAGTCCATTTCCTTTTCTTCTGCAGACATCGAGGACATGGCTTCTCCCTGCCAAGTTCACACAAGCTGAGATAATCATAATTGTTAAGTGGATTACTGTGAATACCAATTTCGCAAGAATATAAACCCAATAGCGGCTTTTAAGCGAATGTACATTCCAAATGACTGCATCATGTTTGATTTAGTGGAGCATTAAAATGGTCATTTATTTGTAGGTTCCCTGTAGAAGCACAACTCTGGGATGTTAGCTAAAACCGTGTAGGATAAATTGTAGAAGCATCAGTGGTTTGAAGAGCAAGTGCAGTCAATTTGCTGTCCGTAGCAAGAAAGAAGGGTCTGAGATGGATCAAGCTCACCTCACGAAAGGGGCAGACACGTCCCAGTATAAATAGACGCACACATGTAAACTGCTACCTCATGCAAGAATGGGTTCCCCTTTCAGCAGCTCTGAAGATGAAAATGTTCCGTCTTGGGAGAATAGCGTCAACAGAGGTCATTCGATTATGGCCGAAGAAAAAGAAATACCGGTTTCCTCTAGCTTTCGGGTTTTCCTATTGGAATTCTGATGTTGACATATATGTTTTAAAATTGGGCCATTCCAATCCACAGAGTGGCCCCAGGTTCAAGGAAAAGGATCCGCCTTTGGGTGATAATCATAGGTGCCACAGTAGACAAGGCTCTTGGCCATCCCCTTGTCACCAAGGGATGCTCTCAGGTCAGTTTCCAAGGTTGGATCTCAAGGGCAGTCACCAGCACAGCTGCAGATGCTGAGTGAATTGTTGGAAAAGATGAACTTGTGTGTGTGAGTTTCTCTTCTTCATTCCTTATGTGAAGTGTCCATATTGCTTAAGAATATATATAACAAGGTAAGATGAAATGAAATAAATGAATGCAAATATTGGATGCCTGGGATTAGCTTCAATGAGATAAAAATAAAATGTTTTAAGTATGAGCATCCTGGCAGTCCAAGGAAAAAGAGATATATCTGTTATATGAATAACACATTGCCCAACAATTCTTCATGGGAAGCAAAGCTGTTCTGGTCACATCTCTGAGTCACTATCACCAAAAATGTCATCAATAATATCCCTACAACAATGACAGTAAGTTGTATGGTTTATAAATGTGTTTTTTTATAAATAGCTTCCAATCTCAGCAGTGCATAGTAAGAAAACACTGCTCAGAGGAAGCAATTCTGTGGAGAAGTACAACAGAGTGGTCTAAGAACTCAGCTTTAGGATGGTGTTGAGTGAGCCAAAAGTAAAATCTATGCTATTTAGGGACTGTAAGCCCTTCAAACCGTCCTCCCCCAATTTTTTCACATCTCTCAAGTGGCTGCTGCAACACACTGAGCAATATTTTAAGGTCTAATTATCTGGGAAAGGCATATAAACACCATGTTTTCAGCTACTACTTAAGGGCAGAGGAGAAATCCTAAATATCAACCATGAGAACGGTAGGATTACAACCCTGTCGCAGGAAGCTCATGGCAGAACAGGAAATGAGCAATTACACAAACGTGGAAGAAAAGGCACACTTGTGCATCATTAGGTCATTTTTAGACAAGGAAATGTTTGAAGTCCATGGAAGTATTTCCATCATTCTCCTCAAGAACATCAAGTTGAACAATGTGGTCTCTTTGGAAAGGATCAGGAGACCCTTAATGCCAAAGATAACGCTAAATAACCCCAGCCACTCTTTCAAATTATTGCACATGAATCCATTCAGACTTGGTAAAATAGCCTGCCCAAAATAATAATTTGTGTTTTAGAAAACTTTATCATAAACCACTCTTACAATAATAGCATCATTGGAGGAGCAACTGTCTGTCCCTTGATTATAATAAATTTAGATCCTATCAGGATATGTTTGCGGTTTTAATCCCATTAGTATTGGAAGGCAGCATTTTTCACCTACTGTATTTCACCTGCTATGGAAACAGAACTTCTTAGTCTTGGGTGTTTCCCAGGATGAGATCAATTTGTTTGGGTCTTGGCTACTGGAAGTGGGAATATCATTGGTTGAGATGTTTAAAAACTATATACATAAAAGTTTAGTACATGTTAGATAGTAATTGCTTACTACCTCTACAATAAAATAGTCAAATGCAGCCATGAAAATAAGCACCAGGACACTTCATAAAAATAAGGACACTCAAGCAGTGTGCTTAAAGAGATATCAACTAGACTATAAATTCTCACATGGTTACTAATAAAGTCTAGCTTTGTACACTGGAAGAATCTGGACATCCAATGCATTTTGAAAATTATTTTCAAGGCTATGTGGGAAACATGCAAATGGAATATACCTTTTATCCTCTCTCAGAAAGAAATATTTTACAAATTCAGAAAAATGTAGTTAAAAGATGCGTTCAAAATATTCTACATGGCAGTAGTAAAATTGCATAAATTAATATTAAATGGATATTTATAATGATGACCCTGAAACACTGAAAGATATTCTATGGAACAATAACAAAATTGAATTCAAATGAACATACAAATGAATATGTGTCATGATGAGTCTGAAATAGGGCAAATGTAACAGGGATCTATGAATCTCACACCTTTAATGAAAGAGGCAGAAGAGACCCATGTTAGAATCTCAGTTCCATGTCTTACGGCTATGTGAGTAACAGCCTCTCATATGGATTTTCATCTGCAAAATGAGGACAGCAGAATCACTGAGAGTGTTAGCTGTGTCTAGATAGATAGATTAGATGGATGGATGGATGGATGGATGGATGGATGGATGGATGGATGGATTGATGGAGATATAGCTGATAGATGATAGGATAGATAGATAGATAGATAGATAGATAGATAGATAGATAATAGATATATAGAAGACAAGAGAGAGAATATGATGGATGGATGGGTAGACGGATGAATAGATGAATGGATATATATGTGTAGATAGATGATTAGATAGATAGATAAGAGAGAGAAGACGATGGAGGGAAGGGTGGATGGATGGATGGATGGATGGATGGATGGATGGATGGATGGATGGATGGATGGGAGGATGGATGGATGAATGGATGGATAGATAGGTGGATGGATGGATGGGTGGGTGGATGGATGCACCGATAGATGGGTGGATAGAGATATAGATGATAGATTAGATAGATAGGATAGAAGATGATGGATGGGTGGGTGGGTAGATGGATGGGTAGATAGATATATAGATAGATGATAGAGAAAGAAAGAAAGAGAGAGGAAGGAAGGAAGGAAGGAAGGAAGGAAGGAAGGAAGGAAGGAAGGAAGGAAGGAAAGAAAGAAAGAAAGAAAGAAAGAAAGAAAGAAAGAAAGAAAGAAAGAAAGAAAGAAAGAGAGAGAGAAAGAAAGAAAGAAAGAAAGAAAGAAAAGGTACTAAGGAGAGAAGATGATGGAGGGATGGATGTATGGATGTATGGATGGATAGATGGATGGATGAATTGAAGGAATGATGGATGGGTAGATAGAGATATAGATAGATGATAGATAGATAGAGTTAGTATATATAACATGTACTATGTGAGATTATACATATACCCCTATCCATACAGCTGAGAGCATCTCATAGATCAACTAAATAACAGATGTTGGCAATTTCTATTGAATTGCAATTGCACTTTGTAAATTTGTGTCGTATACCAAATTTTGAAAATGCAATCTTTAAAAAATTATCAGTTTTCCAGAATGCTCAGTTAACAAGTACAAACCACCACTAGGCACCCCACAAATTCTCAATAGAAGAGAGGACTTTCCATTCCCTCCCCTAGGAATAGCAGTCCTTTGGACTCTCGGTGGCTGCAAACAGATGATGATGTTTTCTTTGTTTGCTTATATGAGGAAACATAATTAGGTTCCTAATAAATAAGGTCTAGCTCTGTACACTGGAAGAGTCTGGAGAGCCAATGCATCTGGAAAATTATTTCCAAGGCCGACCTCACCCAACTTTTTCATCTTTGGCAAAGGGTATGGTTGGTTGCTGGCTTGGCTCAAATAGATATACCAAATGGAAGAAAACCTTTGTACTTTCAACACACTAGGAAGCAGTGACCCAGATATAAAAATTGTTTGTTTCCAGTTTCTGCTGGTGACTCACTCCATTCTCTCATCCCTCCGTGCTTTCCAGCTCTGAGGCAGAGTGGGAGTCAGGATGGACAAGGCTTTGTCTGGGAAATAAGCATCCAGGAGCCAGAAGGCTTAGAAATGCTAGACAATCTTATCACTCTACTGTCAGAATGAATTAGAGGTTTCCACCCTTCAAGTTCTGCTGCAGGCCTTCGTTTTCCCTTTTCCTAAACCTTGAGTGGATGAATCTGCAGGCAAGTCTGAAGCTCTGACAGAGAAAACTCTTGTCCCCTTCCACAAAGGGGAAACCAATAAGATACAATCTAGACCCTTGTAAAAGTAGAACTTCTGGTCGTTTCAGTAATCTCCATATCCTCACCCATTAGGGGATGCATGAGTTTTCTGGGGGCTGCAGTAACAAAAGGACCACAAATGGGGTGGCTTAAAACAACAGAAATGTATGTTCTCAGTTCTGAAGACCAGAAGTCCAAAATCAGTATCTTTGGGCTGAGACCAGATGTGGGCAGGGCCACACTCCCTTCGCATGTTCTAGAGGAGAAGCCCTCCTTGATTCTTCTAGCTTCTGGTGGATGCCAAATTCCTTGGCAGGTGGCTGCACCTCTCCACTCTCTGCCTCTGTCTTCACCTGGGCTTCCCCTCTGCAGTCAGATCTCCCTCGACCTCCATCTTAAAGCATACACAGGATTGCATTTAGAGCCCACCTGGATAATCCATCTCAAGATACTTAATGATGCCTGCAAAGAACCTTGATCCAAATAAAATAACGTTTATGTTTTCCAGGTGTTAAGACTTGATTTGGAGGGGGCCAATATTTAGTGTATTACTAGGAATAAGTAGTCACAATTTTGAAGGGAGATATAGATAGGTAGATAGGTGGAGAGGTGGACAGATAGATAGGTAGATAGGTAGGTAGGTAGGTAGATGATAGATAGGTAGGTAGATAGATAGATAGATAGATAGATAGATAGATAGATAGATAGATAGATAATAGACAGATGTAGATAGATGATTAGGTAGATAGGTATGTATAGATTGATAGATAGATAGATAGATGATAGACAGATGTAGATAGATGATTAGATAGATAGAGGTGTATAGATAGATAGGTAGATAGATAGATAGATAGATAGATAGATAGATAGATAATAGGCAGATGTAGATAGATGATTAGATAGATAGAGGTGTATAGATAGATAGATAGATAGATAGATAGATAGATAGATAGATAGGTAGATAGATGTAGATAGATGATAAATGATAGTTGATGATAGATGATGATGATAGATAGATAGATATAGATGTTAAATAGATAGATGTAGATAGATGATTAGATATATAGAGATAGATAGATAGATAGATAGATAGATGATAGATAGATAGATGATAGATAGATAGATAGATAGATAGATAGATAGATAGATAGATAGATAGATAGATAGGCAGGTGTAAATAGATGATTAGATAGATAGAGATGTATAGATAGATAGATATAGATAGATAGATGATAGATGATGGTAGGTGATAGATGATGATGATAGATGATAGATAGATAGATAGATAGATAGATAGATAGATAGATGATAGATAGATAGATAGATAGATAGATAGATAGATAGATAGATAGATAGATAGACAGGTGTAGATAGATGATTAGATAGATAGAGATGTATAGATAG